>CM043018.1:151162841-151319637 GCA_023690525.1 Holotrichia oblita | reverse complement strand
ACAGTTTACCAAATATGGCGATTTTAAAAAAATGCAGAAATAACTCAAATTTATTTTGTAGGGGGCACATGTGCGTTCTAAACTCTTAACCTCCTAATTTTATGCCTCCTACCAGGAGGGGGTTGGGGAGATTACCCTTTTTCTTACCATTACGGGGAATTGGGATCGAGTGATACCTCATTTGAAAGACAATTAAATTCTCTTTACAACGAGACCATACTTGCAAGATTTCATTCAAACCGTGGACTAGAATGTTACGAAAAAGGTTTATTTCACATTTAATTCTTTTTTTGCTTAAAGATACATAAATAAATGAAAGTTTTTGCATGTTGTCTTCATTTTATACTGCACTGAATCTTAATTCTAAAACAAAGAATGGAAAATGCAAAAAAAAATTATTGCATTTTTGTGGAAAGATTAAAATAAAGTAATTGAATAATCAACATAGCCACAGACGGAGCAAAAATTCATATCAGTTTAGTCAATGTTCGAATTGACCACCACCTTTCAGCTTTTCGAAAGACTCGCGTTAATTTATTTAATGGTAATGCGATCTGGGCAAAATTTGGTACAAATTTTCTATAGTAATTTGCAAAAGCAATAAACCGTTTTGTGTCGTTTGCGTTTGTTGGCGTAGGAAAATTTTTTACTGCACTACTTTTACCTGGATCAGGAGATATCCCGTCCGATGAGATTAAATGTCCAAGATATACAATTACTTTTCTCAAAAATTTGCATTTGCCAGGGTTTAATTTCAAATTTACTTTTCTTAATGTATCCATAACTTTCACTAAATTTTGATTATGATTTTGAAGATTATTGCCGAAAACAATTAAATCGTCTAGGTATATAAAACATGATTGAAAATTTAAGCCTGACATTGCTATCGTCATTACCCTTGAAAATGAACTGGGGCTGGTCTTTAATCCCATGGGTAGTCTAGTCATTTGAAATTGTCCCTTATCGGTTGTAAACGCTGTATATTTTCTACTAGTTGGTTCTAGTTCGACTTGGTAATACCCTTGAAAGGTCTAGATGTGTAAAATAAATTGCACCAGAAAGTGAATCTAAAATATCAGTAATATTGGGTAAAGGAAAACGGTCATCTTCAATGTTTTTGTTTAAAAGTCTATAGTCAACGACAATGCGCCATTTTTTGTTTCCGTTGGCATCGGGTTTTTCGGTACTATTAGTAGGGAAGTTGGTTTGACTTGGTCTCCTCTATGATACCATCCTTTAACATTTATTTATTTGTTTGTTAACTTGTGACTTTGAGGTAATCTATAAGGTTTGACATACTTTCGGGCTCATTTCTTTTAAATTTATTGTTTCTCTTATTACGTTCGTTACCGTCACGGGATCATCATCTAAAAGAAATACATCTGCATACTTCATGCAAATTTTTCTGAATATTTCTTCTTCCTTATTTAATTCTGTAAGATCTATTAATTCTAGCAATTTATGCTCTACTAACAGAGTTTGGAGAAGTTTTCAATATTGTACAATTCAAATTTCGACAAGCTCGTAACTGTTGGTCTAAAATTTTTTACCTAATTTTTCGATCATTTTGTGTTTAGAGTCGTACCGGAATCATGTGTGAATTCGCCTTTGCGATGATTCCTGCAGTGAAAACTTACCTTCCGAAATTTCGCTAGACGTAACAACACAATCATCTGAGTCGTCTACCCAAAAATATTTTATAATTTCGCAACGTGGTGGAATTACTGTGTAGTTGTCATATTTTGATTCTAAGGGAAGTGTAATTTTGATATTATTATTCCAAAAAAGAAAGAAAAAATTTTTCAAAATCGATCGTTGCATTGTATTTCATAAAGAAAATCTGATCCAATTATTCCATGCATACCACATCCAAAATCTTTCATAACGACAAATTCATGATTAATTTGTGTACTTTGTAATGTTAAAGAAATATTAACCGTTCCGATAGACTTGGTTGAGCCTGCAATCCCATTAATAATTTTTTCTATTGGGGTCTATATTTTCCCTATTTTGTAAAAATTTTGAAAAAATAACACTGATCGAGGCACCCGTATCTACAAGAAACAACAGATCTTCCTTTCCATATTTCATTCGCACATAATTCATCCCATTCATACTCAAAATAATACATTCATGACTGCTAGTCTCGAAAAAACTGATTTTCAGTCTCTGAATTTTCTGCTTCTTCCATGTAAAACGTATTTCCGCGTCCGAGTGATCGTCCACGATTATTACGCCGATTGTTGACAATTCCTCGTGCTCGATTTCCTCGATTACTATCGGAATTATTTATATTATGTGACCTATGTGTGTTGGCGGAATTTTGATTGTTATTATTTCTAAAATTTCCCGAGTTGTGATGATGCGATCTATGAAATCTATAATTTCGGTTATTACTTCGGTTGTTTTGGGCCGCGTAACTTTGATTAAATGAATTGTATCGACCGTGGTTTTGGTGAGGATTTCGATGTCTATTGAAATGGAATATATTTGAGCTTGAGGGTTTGTTCCTATCCTCGCTTTTCGCCGTGCTGATTGCCTCTTTTAAACTCTTACAATTGCGCGCTTTTACAATTGTCCGCAGTTCATGATTTTTTTAAGGCCATTACAGGAAAGGAACTTATGGCAATCTGTTCGTTTACCGGCCGTAAGGTTTGAAGTGCTTCGTCATTACCGTTCGCTTGCGCGAGCGTTAAATTGCTAAGCAACTGTTCAACTTCACTACCAAACTCATCTAACGATTTATTTAATTGATGCGCTTGATGCAACTGATAGGATAGTGTTGATGCTGACTTTACTGTTACGAAATTATCGCGTAAGTCTTTTAATAATAGGTCAGTAGAGTCGTACTTGCTATTTAAACGGACCTTTGCATTTTCGCTTAAACGCGTTTTTAATACGTAGTTAATTAAATATTTCATATGATCAGTTTTTAACAAATCTGCATATAACCTGATAGAATCTATTAATTTTTTGCTGGTTTCCTCTGTTCCATCCATGGATGGATTTTTTTGTTTTTTTTTTTCACAACAATTTTATTGTTATTTTAACACTATTTTATATATCCCTTTCTCAGTCTTTACCATCTTCTGATCCGCAGTCAGGACTGGCAGGATCGCCATGTAACCAGTAGATCCGCAGTCAGGACCAATAGTTTATTTATTTAAGTATGTAGTCAAAGAACAATAAATTATTAAAAACATTACATGACTGCGCCAATTTTGTGTGTTTTGTTTTAACTTGATGTATTTTTTAAGACTCACAAGCAAACAAAATGATTTTATTGTATTATTTTTTTTACAAAGCGCTGGCATGAATGAGGTCATGAAGTGACTCTAATACTGCTTCAATATAAGGTTTAACAAAAGATTTATTTAGGTTAATAAAGCTATTACATTATCTGTGGGCCAATTTAGCACTGATACTGTACTTAAGTCACATCATTCTGAATTATTCTAAACAAAGGAGTGTAAAAGATATCAACAGATATCAATGGATTGTTCTTTAAATATTTCCAAGACAAATTTAAGAAATTATGCCAGCAATATTATCTTGTTTCTTTCATCAAAAACATGGGCTATCTTTGATCTTACTTGAACTATTCTTATACCAAAAACAAAAAGTTTTGCTAAAACCAAGATATAATTTCAAAGTTCTTCTTCCAGATCTGGAGTGATTATTTTGGAAGGAATAGGCGTAATCAGGTCATCTTAGGATCTAACTGTCCTGCCAGGATAGTTAGACAACCTGTTTTCCATTTACGTCAGTGTACTCTTAACTCTTAATTTTTGGTACCTATTCTATTCTACCTATTCAATCTATAAGACTCACACCCACTAAAATTTGAAATAGGAATTAGAACTTTCGCATGTGACCTATTATAAGTATTTCGAAGACCCCGTCATAATAAAAAATGTATACGTCTCCCTTTTGTGGTGTGAAAGTATGAAACCGGAATTTGCCCATAGGTGGCGCTAGATGTCGCTGCAGTTACCGACACATCACGTCAGCAGTGTCTTGTTATTGTATTGATATCCGACAAAGATTTCCAACTCACAATAACACGAGTTTCATTCAGTAGCGTTAGTTTATTAGAGATAAACATGTCAAGTTTTGTGCCAACAAAAATAATGTTTAATTTAATCGAACTATGTAGCCCCAAATGTAGGGCGCCAAATGTAGGTACATATTTAACTCAATTACTTGACTTGATTATTCCTCCTGTATTATTCCTTTTTTTCTCCATTGTTTTTCCAGATATAACTTTCTTGTAAGCCGAAGAAGTTAGTACATCAAGGATGTCGAAACCGTTTTTTAAAAGCGAAGCAAAATTCCGAAAATCGGAAAACGGTAAGTTTACAAAAACGGATGTCGAACCTCCAACCCGGGATTTTCAAAAAAAAGCAACAAAAACAAAAGAGGGAAAGGGGTGTAGTGGAAAATTATATTTTTTTCAAAATTAATAAAGTTAATAACCCATACTACCCTGTACTGGTCCATGAGAAAAAGGTCAAAACAAGAAGATTGCCTTTGGATAAATGACAAACTACTGAGAAAAATCAACGAAAAAATAAACTATACATAAAGCATCAAAAAACCCTCAAAAGGAGAACACTACACACAACAATTTAAAAAAATAAATAAAAACAACTAAATAGAAAAAAAAAAATAGCAAAATATCAGAAATTAGGTGATAAAATAGAACAACAACAACAGACCCACAAGAAATAACCGATGAAATAAACAAATATTTTACAAATATAGTGAAAAACAACTAGCAGCCAACCAGCTAACGAACACAGCAAAAACACCAATCACAACGAAAACAGATGAAACAAAAACACAACTAAAACTGAAAGAAATATCAGAGGAGCACCACCGTTTCACCACCTCGAGACGAAGACAGAAGAGCGCAACTGCAGAGTAGTTTTTGTATGTTTATTGTTGTATATTTGTTATTGTAAATAAATATTTTGATCATCAAAATTGCAGGAATATTAGAGTGAGGGGAGAAGTGGCAACCAATTAGGTTCTTGTCTCAACTTTTTGGCCGTCACTGTATACGCACTAATTCAACGGAAATGTATAAAATATGCTCATCCTTGTTTTTAAAAACGAAAGCTTTGTTCCTTTTAAATTTGCTTCGATCGGAAAACGACAAAAGAATGTTTTTACAAGGCGGATGCCCTTTTTTTTTTTTTTAAATATACGAAACTTTTGATATTCAATTATCTCGATAACCGTGCACAAAAGAGAATAAATCATTCTCAACAGTGTAAACAAGCAAAACGTATCTGGTATGAAAAAAGAAATAACAATCCTCGTTTCTTTTTGATGAGCGTAAAAGGAGGATGAAAAGCAGAGAGAAAACCTTGTAATGTCTTCCGATAAATAAAACTTGTGCCACGTTCGAATGCATACATTATATGTTTCTGGAGATGCAGATGATGCAGTAAAAGCGATTTCCTATATATATATATATACAAGTATATATAATAGATTTGAAATTCAAATTTTGGCAAACACAGGACACGACAGCTCGGAGTTAGCGTTTACCTAAAAAGATGGATGTTTGAACGATCATCATCGCAACCACCTAACCTTATTGCCTTCGGTTTCCTCGCTCACACCCTTTCCCTTTTCGTGTTCGATTTCGTCTTTGTAATAACGCACGTTATGAAAATTTAGTGTAGATGTAGCTTGATTTATACGTTCTCATTGTTTTTTTTTTATCTTCATTCTTATATCTTTGTTGTGTGCGGTTGCGTTAACGGAATAGATTTTATTTTTTATCTCGATATTTAACGCTTCATTTCCCCCTTTAAACAACCCAGAAAAAGTATATTTAAAAATAAAAGGGGTTAATGTATTCCAGGAATGAGTTGGAAATTGCTTTCGATGTTCACGAATATGTTTATTTTATTCTTATAACGTTAACGAGGGTGAACGAGAGGTCTCGGTCGGTAGGGTTTCGGTTCTCTTCTGGATATAGCGTAAAAAGAAAGAGGGTTGGCCCTGTCGTCCGCTCTCCGACGTTGACAAAATGTGGGTCGAACGTAATCAATATTTACCATCTGCAGATGGAAAACCTACGCAGCAGAACCAGAAGTATTTATCCCAGAGGAATTTTTCGTTTCGCATAGTTTATGTTGTGCAAATTTATTGTTGTTGGAGTGTGGGAGAAGATTTGGAATTTAAACTAGAAAACCTCCTTAGCAATGTGTGAATTTGAAAAATTCATTTTGTGGTTTACCATTTTTTTTTAACTTTAAAACCTTTATTTAAAACGTGAGTATAAACATTGGCGCTGTGTTCTCCACGTAGATGACTTGGTCAAGAAAGGCAGGCTCTTGGGAAAATATTCCAATTTTCAATCTTTCATGGATATCCTAGCGAATGGGATGTTAAAAAAGTATACAAAGCCCTAAAAATTGCAATATTCGGCTTAGACGTTTCGGAATTCAAGTCACCTCCTCCATGCATATTAGATGATTGCACTAGGAGATTGAGATTTGCACTGCGACCTAAATAGACTTTTAGGTGTCCCCTCTTTCTTGGTGTGTGGTTGAGGTTGAGGCAAGTCTCACTCTTCTATTTCATAAGATCTTAGGTGCATAACCCTTGAGGATTTGCACCTAGAAATGCAGAAATGGAATTTTTCTGTCTCTGCTAGCCTAATTATTTTCATATGTCTTCGGAGCCGACACTGACCTGATAGGATTCCTGTCAGTAAGTGAAGTTTGTCTTTGCTCATGGTAATGAGTTCATTTCCAGAGTTGTTTTCGCTTGTCTCATTCCATGTTGATCAAATCAGTGCTTGATTTTTCTTTTGATCATCTTCTTGTTTCAGTTTCTCTAGGCTTTCTCATTTCGTTCTAATACGCTGTGTCCTGGCACTCACATGAGGGTGACTTTGTTTTCCTTGCTTAGCTCGTTTAGTTTAGACAGACAATCCCAAGCCATTTGTGAGGTGATTGTATAGGAACTCTTTGACTGTCGGTCAGGATGATAATCTCCTATTTCCAGTACTTCCTTTCAAGGTTAAACTGGACGCATACTCCGATTCCAATCCCTCCGGTTGCTCGGTTGCATATTAGATAATGAAGGAACTATTTTGTGTCATTTTTTTTGATATCAAAGATACCAATGCTTTTTTCTGGTCATAACAAAACTTTGACGTATCCTTTTTTTGTCATTAATGATTCAGGAGCAATCTTGTGTTTGTTCTCTCTTGCGGCCTCTAGTGGTCCTTGGCTTCGAGATATTTCACTCTTCTTTTCCCAATTCTCTCTGTCCTCCGACTCGCTCTGCCAGTCCTTCAGTCCCACTGTCCTCAATTTTCCTCTTCTCCTCTTTCCCTCTTCTCCACTCTTTTCACCCATCTGTCCTCCGTCATTCTACCTATATGCCCCAGCCATCTCGCTCTTTGCATCATGATTACTTGTGTTATTTTGGTTATTGGTCTTTCTTCTGTAGCTTTCGCCTTCTTATTCATAGCCCAGCTCCTTCTTATTCATAGTCCAGGTTTCACAGCCATATGTAACTGTTGGTCTTATTATATTCTTATTTTGCTGCTCTCTTGTTATATTAATATGTTAAAAAATGCCTTTTGGCTGTACTTTTTTTGGAACACATCTATCATAATTGCATCCTCAAAACATTGATCAAAGCAGGGAAATTGATTGACGATCAGCTTTATTACAGTATTATTTTATTACTCATAAAGAAATTCATCTTCTGAGTTGGTTTTGATATATCAGAATATTCTGCCGAATCATCTGAATGTTCACTAACTTGCTTGAATATGTCTTCATCTTTATCTCCGTCGCTGAAAGCTCCTTCGATGTCATCACTTTCATATTCTGATTCATCATCTCCTTTCAAAAAACGGACTGCAAGAATAAAAAACAAACGAATTATTTAGAGCATCTAGAAGAGGTTGTGGGAGGATGTGAAGATCAACTCCTCATATTTACACATCGCATCAGATCACAATCTCCATCTTCATCGTTATGATCGTAAATTGCTGGGTAATGTTCTTCTTCCAGTTTCTTGGCTACATGGACGTTTTTAGTTTTCTTGTACTGGCTTTAGTTATGTTGCCGTGTGAACGATTTCGAGAACACACGCAAATAATAATCTGAAATATTTTTATTCTTATTCCGTCCCACTCTCCCCACCACTCCACGCAAATCATTTTGGTCCTCATAATTTTCTTGAGACACAACATGATTAATCTTATGTATAAAGCATGATCCAAATTTTTGAAAGCCCAAAACCGACAGCCTGACACCTACAAGTCTGCCTTAAAATAAAAAAAATTTTGATGCCATTAAGAGAGGAGTTAGAAAAGTTTGTTGGTGGTCTAAGGGTGATGCTAAGCATTGAGCAACCGTTTTGACTAAAAATGGCGGAATGTCGTCATAACCACTAGATTTAGTGTTTTTAATTTTGTTAGTTATAACACTTAATTCAAACTCTGTAATAGGTTCAAAAAAAAATGATTTATGCACCTTCACATTAGAAAGGTCAGAGATATTATTTGAGGAAATAGATCCGACTATATTTTGAGGCGATTCAATAAAATATTTATTGAAATAATCAGCAAGAATGTAAGGATCTCTTATGTTATTATTATCAATTTGCAATGCATATTGCTTATCCAGTGATGAGGACTGATTGGAAAATTCACCCACAACCTTCCAAGCTTCACGTATTGGATTATCGGCGTTTGCAATTCTATTTTGGAAGAAAGCTTTTTTGGTATTGCGTAGTAGTTTATAATGCAAATTTTTTACGACAGTGTAAGCTTTAGATAAATTAGGATATCGTTTTTTAAGTGAAAAAGATCTTTCAACTTCTTAGAAGATCGTTTAACCTCAAATTTACCCAAAAAAAAAATAGAATTAAAGTAAAATAAAAACGTTTCATAAAAGCTATTAAAAGAATCGTCTAACGTGGTTGAATTGTATACATCATTCCACTGTTCTAACAGTAACGCATTAGAAAAATTAAGTAATTCTTTACTATTAAAACTTCGACTTTCGATTTCCATGCTTTTGTGTAAAACATTAGAAGTATATGAATTACAACAAATTATAGTTCTCAAAATAATTAAAATTTAAATTTTGCTTGTTGAGCCAGGTTTCTACTAAACAAATGAAGTAAATGTTATTATCTTCTAAATATTGTGAGAAAATATGGTTCGCTTTATTGACGGTCAAAGATTGACAATTAAGATAAAAAATTGAAGTATTTTCACTTGAAAGTTTATGACTCACTTCATTTCCTTCTTCTTGGCAAGACGAAATAAAAAACGGTTAATACAGGCGTTCTCTGGCCAAAAGTCCGGTTTCATTACTTGTTCGAAGTATCTCGACGGAAAGGATACTCTAAACGACGAATATCGTTCCGGGTATTTATTTTTCAACTGATCGCATTCTACCTCTTGAATGGACTTTGATTTTAGGTAACCAGAAACATCCTCTATCGTTAGTTTCGGATCCAGATTATACACGTGTAGATGTGATAAACTTACTGCACCTTTAATTATAGCAGATGTATCAGATCCTCTTAACGCCTCTAGTTTCTTCGAAAATTTCTTTTTAGGCAGCACCAAGTTCCAAGTTTCATTGTCATTCCGATCAGCAATGACTTTTTGAGCAGTACGTGTAGATACCGTTGATTTTTCTTGTGAACGTGCCTGGAGTGTTTTTTCCTTCGTCGGTTTTAAAACTGAAGAAAAAGAAGCAGTTTTTCCTTGTGGAATCACCTCCTTATTTTGCTTTATAACATTATCTTCAACTAATTTTTCATTATTTTTACACATTACGCGAATTAACTCAATGTTAGATTCCTTTAATATTACTACTTCATTTTGTAACTGTTCAATTTTTTTCTTGTAATAGACTTGTTTCTTTTGCTATTATATGTTTAATTAATAATAATAATAATAATAATAATAGATTTATTGATTCAAATTCAAATTAAAGGCTACAGAAACAGTCACCATATTATATATATACAAAGAATCAATTAGCCAACTGTCAGCATTTGCTGTTCTTCCAAGTTGACTATAGGAGTAATACTAAACTAGACTAACACTAAATTACTACTAAAAACTATATTACAATTAAAAGGAAGGGGCCAAGAACGAAGAAGAATAGAAGTTGAAGAGCGAGGAAGAAATAGAGCAAGAGCAAGATAGGAGAAAGAAGAATTACTACTTTTAGAAACTGTGCAAATAATACGTGCGCGTGCGATCCATCTCAAAATATCAGTAGCTTGCTCTTCAAGCAGCATACTTCTAATAGCTCTTCTGAAACCTGGCTTTGTAAGAGTTTTTAAGCTAGAAGGAATTGAATTATAGTACGACGCTAGGTTGTATGAAAAAGAGCGCTTGTAAAAAGCAGTTTTATGGCGGGGAATGTTTATGATATCCTTGCGTCTAATGTTCACATTGTGAACGTCCGTTCTAAACCTAATTTTAGCAGCAAGATAAGGTGGAGTACCAGAATATATGAGTGACCAACAAAAGCTAACAAAATGGAAAAATCTGCGCCTCTGCATGTTAAGCCAAGAAGCCTCACACAATTTGTGGGAGATGTGGTGCCCACGAGGAACTCCATAAATAAACCTTAAACACATATTCTGAATCACTTGAATACGTTTGACATCAACAGCCAGAAGGCATGGACCATATATAATATCGCAAAAGTTAAAGTGCGATAAAACAAGCGAGTCGCAGAGTAATGTTTTTGCATTGGTACCAAGAATATGACGATTTAGAAATAGAGGTTTAAGGTGATAGAATGCTTTACGAATGGAATGATTAACATGTTCCCTGAAGCGCAAATCTACATCTATAAATAAGCCCAGATTACGTACGCACTTTTTATATTCCAATGAAGAATTGGAAAGGACAATATTAATATTTGGCAAAGCAGTGGTACGAGACTTTTCCCTGCCAAATAGCATAAAGTAAGATTTATTAGCATTGAGTTGTAAGCAATGCTTATTGGAAATATCAGCAAGCTGCTCCAAATCCTTGTTAACTACAGAAACAGAATTTGGCAAATCATCAATGCAAAAAGAAGAATATAACTGTATGTCATCGGCATACATATGAAAATCACAACTGAGCCGTGATAACAAACAAAGCTGAGATGTGTAGATGGAAAATAGTAAGGGACCCAGTATTGAACCCTGAGGCACTCCCCAGAACTCAAAAATGTCAATTCAGACTTGAAACTACCCAACACAACACGTTGAGATCTACGATTGAGATAGTTTTTGAAAAAAATTTTGTGCAGTGTGGTCCAAACCAGCGTATTTCAGAATAGACAAAAGCATATCATGATTTATTGTATCAAAGGCCTTGGAGAAATCCAAGAGGATTAGAATCAAAAGTTTATTATCATCAATTGATGTAATTATATCATCAGAGATATGAGCTAAAGCTGTAGAACAGCTATAACCAGGACGGAAACCAGATTGAGTAGCAGGTAGAAAATTACACTTATTTAGATAAGTTCTTAATTGAACGTCAACTACTCTCTACAAGACCTTTGACAGCGTGGGCGGGATACTAATGGGTCTAAGGTCCTTAAGGTCTTTCGGCGTACTAATATTAGGCAATGGAGTAACATTAGCAACTTTCCGTGCCTCTGGAAACACACCATTCAACAAACACGTATTAATAATATCTGTAAGAAACGGAATCAAATAAGGGCAACAAAGATACAACATCTTAAAGCTAATACTGTCCGAACCAGGAGTACTAGGGGTTATATTTGATAAAATTTCAAGAATGAAGTCATCATCTACAGTTCGAAAAGAAAACCTCAAGTTAGGGACTTTAAAGTTACTATTATAGAAAGATAACACTTCAGGATCAGGTTGAAATTGAGGAATGTTGGAGAAATACTTATTAATTTGATCAACGTTCTGAAGAGAAGCAGGAATATTTGTAGTTGATTTGGAATGAATATTAAGATCACTCAATTCCTTCCAAAAACCTTTCGGGTATAATTTAAATATGCTTTCTTTTCGGATCTAATAGCAGTTGTTGTTAGATTACCAATACTTTTGTAATAATCCCAGTGTGCAGGCATATTAGACTTTTTAAACTTCAATAAGGCTTTGTCACGTAAGGTCATCATTAGTCTAATATTATCAGTTAGCCATGGAGTCTTTGGTTTAGAAAATGTTGAAGTTTTCCATGGTGCATGTAAATCGAAGAGCAAACGTAAGTTATTATTTAAAAACTCCACCTTATCGTTAATATCTCGTTAGTCATAAATAGTATCCCAAGATATAGAATAAAAATCAGGTAGGAACGTGTTATTGTCAAAATCTCTAAATGAACGATAAGTAAATGATTTAGGCGGAGGAGGAGTTTCAAATTCATCCAGAGTACAATACACAAGACAGTGATCAGAAAGATTATGAGTATCAATAACACCACTTGGACAGTGAATATTTTCAGTATTTGTAATGATAACATCAATCAAGGTAGATGATGTTTTTGCAATGCGAGTAGGAGTACTAATTAATTGTGTTAAATTTAAAGATTCAATGATAGACAACAAGGAAATAGCGTCGTAGCTGTCACCCAGACAAAAAATACTATCTGATAATGTAGAAAAATCGGTCAAAGTGGCATTAAAATCATTTAAAAATTCATTTACGTTTGTATTTGGTGGACGAATTATATTAGAAAACTCACTTTTTAAAAAGTTAACGACATCTTCACTGTTAGATCTTAAACCAGGTGGTATAATTGCAATTTATGTTAAATATAGTGAGAATAATAGCGAAAATTTAAATAAAATTATTCGCCTGATAACGCACTACACGTGTTAACTCTCTATCAGAATATTCTGCCGAATCATCTGAATGTTCACTAACTTGCTTAAATATGTCTTCATCTTTATCTCCGTCGCTGAAAGCTCCTTCGATGTCATCACTTTCATATTCTGATTCATCATCTCCTTTCAAAAACGGACTGCTCAAGAATAAGAATCAAAAGAATTATTTAGAGCGTCTAGAAGAGGTCGTGGGAGGATGTGAAGATCAACTCATCATATTTACACATCGCTTCAGATCACAATCTCCATCTTCATCGTTATGATCGTAAATTGCTGGGTAATGTTCTTCTTCCAGTTTCTAGGCTACGTGGACGTTTTTAGTTTTCTTGCAAATAATAATCTGAAATATTTTTATTCTTATTCTGTCCCACCCTCCCCACCTCCCCACGCGAATCATTTTGGTCCTCATCATTTTCATGAGACACAACATGATTAATCCTATGTATACAGCATGATCCACATTTTTGGAAGCCCAAAACCGACAGCCTGACACCTACAAGTCTGCACAAAAGTTATGTCCACAACTGCCTTAAAATAAAAAAAAATTATTAAAATTTTATTGGCTCATGTCATTTATTGGTTATTGATATTGGTATAAATTAAATTTAGTCAAAGAGCTCTTTCGTCTGTTTTTTTTTTTGGTTCCTTTTTCGTCTTCAGAATCATCAGAATCGTTACTGCTGTCTTTGATTCTTTTGGGGAAGGGTGTAGCTCTAAAATTAAAAGAGATATCGATGTAGGCTATTAGGTTAAGAGGAAATAATATTCAAGAATGTCAAAATTGCATTAATTAATTAATTGTAATACATTTAATTATTACAAATTTCTAACTGATTACACAGACATGTATATACTTTGTTTTATCATAAGATAAACATTGATAACGTAAATTCTAATGCATGTTCATTAATTTTCTTAGAACTATAACGAGAGAAAACATATTAGATGTCAGTATGTCAATATTACACTCATACATATATGCAGATAAAATATATGGTACGCATTAGAACTTGTATATATATGCCTACTTGATTTGGTTTTGCAATTGAATACTCCTACATAGTATTCTACATTGATTCAATAAGTAGGCGTAGTATCAATGCAACACACAGAAGCAGCAACGTTATATACTTATAACATTACCATTCTTAATTTCAAGGATTCATCATCAACACGTCTTGCGGTAGTAGGCGAATGGCGACCAACGTGAGTTTCGGTGTCCCGATTTTCGAATATTTACCGTTCATTATAAGATGTAATTGTGTGGACGTTTAAAAGTGCGTTTAAGAATATAACCAACGTGAGATGAAGAAGAACTGATACGATGTGTCCGATGAAAGTGTACAGGTTTCAGTGAGAGTTTCACGTTCGTTTACTTTTGGGAAATTGGCCAATGCTCCTCAGTTCTTGAGCAGCTTAGCGTTGATTTTCACATGGTTCAACCGAGCAATAACAATAACGGAAGCTCCGACATGGACTCACTCGAGGACATGTTGCGAAAGGTAAAAATATTTAAATATTTATTTTAGTTGGCAATTAACTTCGCTAATATAGTGATAAGCATATTACCTTCTCCATTATTCATTCCAGCGAGACAGGGACGTCGTATCCATATTTCATCCTTTAGATAGTATGCATTGACTTCATGAAATATTCCCTATCAAGTTATGTATATATATAGATGCACGCTTCATTAAATAAATTCAGTGACATAGATGTGCATAGACATCTCCCTAGCGGTGTGGAAATCGTGAAAAGATCTGATATTACGCTACATTTCTCTAGGATTACGCCTTTTATTGGGGAGCAAGACACGCTTTAGTACAATCATCAAATATTAAAAGATAACGCTCTCAATGCTATTCCCTTGGATGCCCTTCAAAGCATAATGTAACAGCGAGAGCTTTTCAGATTGCAAGCTTTAATAATTCGTACGTCTGCGTCTACTTTTTAGGTTGTCGAGGTTGTTTAGGAAGGAAATATGTAATGATTGCTTTCGCAAGTGATGCACTGATGTGTATGCAGTTTATTGAGTCATTCGTAAAAGTTATTCCTAGCGTTAAAAGCTCTCTCTCATTTTTTTCAGTCAAAATTTCTAGCCACATTATGTCAACTTTTAATTTTTAAACTTCAACACCTTTCCTAAAAATATTGATAGCTTGGAATGTCATCTAATAAGGGGATTTGATGTTTTGTCGTTGACGTGTCAATTTGGTCTGTTCCATTGCTGGTCTGTTTCCATTTGCTCCATTATTTTTAAATCCCAAATTCGCCAATAAATATTTCTGAAAGTGATAGGTCGAAAAGCGATGCAGATTTTGTGTTACTATTGTAGTGATTGTGATTGCACTGCAATATTTAAATTAAATTCAAAAGAACAGGTCCGCGTCCAATTGGCACCACAAAGTAGGTAGTTAATAATCGACAAAAATGACCAGGAGGAGCATTGATCACTACTGACCATCAGCGATTTCAATTGATCACTTTTCGTTTAGGCACAAAAAATTGAAAAAAAAAATTATGCAGAAAATGCCACGACCTCCTGCTTCAAGCCAGCCTTAATCAGAGCAAACCACAAATCTTCGTTTGACCACCCATCGGTTGAATTTTATCTGACCTTGAAGAAATTTTTAAAGTTCATCGCAGCTGTTAAAGTCTTTGAGAGGTGATCGAAAAAAGAGAAAATGTCACAACTTGTTGTTTCAATAGAATACAATACAATACGTTTTATTTCCCAAAAACAATATACAGGTATACTGGACAAAATACAGGAAAGTCAAAAAAACGATGATTAAATAATTTCTTAACGACAATTTTTTTGTTGTTTCATGTAAACAATAAAAATTTTTTATGGGATTATATTTTACCGATTGTTGCGTTCTTGATAAAATCTGTGATCATAAAGAATGGAAATGGAAATCGTTTGATCTCCCCTCTCAGTCCCTCCTTCGCTCCCCCCCCCCTCCTCGACCTCGACTAGTCAAACGACGATTTTCTATCATTAGGTTGTCGAAAGACATTAAATAAGAAATTGGACACTTTCAGTATCTGACTATTGATTTTGAGAGGTGGTCACACCCCAAGAATGCTGCGGCTTATTGGCCTGTGACTTTAGACCATAAAAAATCGAAAATCATTGTTTGACCATTCCCCGGCTAAATTTTATCCATAATAGAGTTTTCAACGTTCATCGAACTTTTAACAAACTTCCAAGGGTGCTGAGAATGATACGAGTTATGGTCTCATGTCTCTAGACCGTACAAAATTGAAAATAATCATTTGACCACCCACCGGTTAAATTTTATCCTATCTTGAAGTCACATATAAGAGGTTCCAAGTCTATCGCCATTTTCATGATCTTTGAGAGATGGTCAAACACTGAAAATGGCATGGTTTGTTGTTCTGTGACTTTAAACCACACAAAATTGAAAATCATTATTTGACCACCCACCGGTTAAATTTTACCCGACCTTGAAGTTACATGTAAGAGTTTCAAAGTTTATCTCACTTTTCATAATCTTGGAGAGATGGCTAAACGCTGAACATGGCGTGGGTTATTGTTTTCTGACTTTAAACCATGCAAAATTGAAAATTATTCTTTGACCACCCACCAGTTACATTTTATCCGACCTCAAGTTAGATTTTCAAAGTTTATCGCACTTTTTACAAATTTTTGGGAGGTGGTCAAACGATTTCGCCATTAGAGTCCGAAATATGGGTGTGGTGGCTGCAGCCTTAACAAAAAGTTGTCAATCGAAGTCGCTGATGGTCAATAAACATCGCACCTGTTAAAGTCTTTGATAGCTGATCAAAAAAAGAGAAAATGGCACAATTTGTTGTTTCATGTCTGTTGATCAAAATCGTTTGACTCCCTCCCCCTCCTCCGAAAGAATTTCGAAGTTTATCGCACTGTTCATAAATTTTCAGAAATGATCACCCATGTACACCAAAGGCGATATAACGTCTCGTTTCTTACCTCTAAACCGCACAAAATCGATAATTATCGTTTGACCACCTACTGGTTAAATTTTATCTGGCCTTGCAGTTATATATGACCGAATTTCCGAACTTCCTCGCACTTGATCCTCAGAGATTTTTAAAGGTGGTCAAATGTTGAAAATGTTCATCACCTTGTTCATCGTTTTGATGACCCCTCGGCCTGGAAGTTACAATTTTTAAAGTTCATCACAATCTTCAGAGACTTTGATTGGTGATTAAACCAAGAAACGTTAAACAAGAAATTGGACATTTTCAGCATCTGATTATTGATTTTGCGAGGTGGTCACACCCTAAAAATGCTTCGGGTTATCGTCCTGTGACTTTAGACCATAAAAAATCGAATATCATCGTTTGACCACTCCCCGGTTAAATTTTATCCAACCTCGAAGTTACATATAATAGAGTTAACAACGTTCATTGGATTTTTAATAAACTTTGAGGGGTGGTATGATGGAGAGATGGCCCAACCCTGAAAATGACGTGGGTTGTGGTTCTGTGACTTTAAAACACACAAAATCGAAAATTATTGTTTGACCACCCCCCGGTTAAATTTTATCCAACCTCGAAGTTACACATAGTAGAATTTTCAACGTTTGTCAGACTTTCAACAAATTTTGACGGGTTGTCAAACGATTTCGCCATTAGACTGCATAATATGAGTATGGTAGCTGCAGCCTAAACAGAAAGTTGTCAATCGAAGTCTCTGATGGTTAGATGATGATAGCAGAGATCTATAGGTCCCTAGCTTGGAAAACCATTTGAGGGAAACGGCAACCCTTTACTGCCCAATATGATCTTTAAACCACCCAGCGTGCAAAACTGTAGTCCACATCATTTTCTTCCTTCCCGTCCTACTCAATAAAAATTTTCCCTCTTTTGCTGAGAACACGTTTTCATGGACGATTTACATCATTCTTAAACACCAAAAGGCATAGAAGGCCGAATGTTAGAGGGTCATAGGATATCAAGTCCGACCCATAAAAAGCGAGAGAACCCAGGAGATGATGATAGAATTATCACCGTTTTATGGTGTCAACCTCGCGGACCTCACAATAACATCCTAACAAAATTTTTCTAGGTTAAATTCAACACAAATTTGACGTCATCAAATCTAATTTAATATGAAAAATTGTTGCGAAGCTGATTGACTTGGAACTGACTTTAAGACTGCTACAATTTCTGCTTCAAATCTTGCAGGGTTCTTCACGCTCTGTACGTTCTTGTATAGACTTGTTCTAAAGAGAGACAATATTCTATGTCATTAAATCGTTGAAAAGACAATCAAGTTGGTAACACACTTGGATTTGTTAATTAACGTATAAGATATTTGACTTGCACTGACAGTATGATTTTTTTTTAATGTGTGGTGGGTGCTACTTATCTAGCTATCACTGCAACTCTCGCGGTGTAGTTTTGTGTGTCTAAATTGTGTTCAAATGACTTTGTGACAGCATTCTATCGCCTTTTATAATACAGCGCTGTTAACCACTTTGCTTCTAAGTCGATCCGGATTTCAACTCTATTATTAGGTTGTCGAAAGACATTAAATAAGAAATTAGACATTTTCAGTATCTGACTATTGATGTTGAGAGGTGGTCACACCCCAAAAATGCTGCGGCTTATTGGCCTGTGACTTTAGACCATAAAAAAATCGAAAATCATTGTTTGACCATTCCCCAGCTAAATTTTATCCATCATAGAGTTTTCAACGTTCATCGAACTTTTAACAAACTTGCAAGGGTGCTGAGAATGATACGAGTTATTGTCTCATGTCTCCAGATCGTACAAAATTGAAAATAACCATTTGACCACCCACCGGTTTTGCGAGGTGGTCACACCCTAAAAATGCTTCGGGTTATCGTCCTGTAACTTTAGACCATAAAAAATCGAAAATCATCGTTTGACCACCCCCGGTTAAATTTTATCCAACCTCAGAGTTAACAACGTTCATTGGACTTTTAATAAACTTTGAGTGGTGGTCAAACACTGAAAATGATACGAGTTATTGCATCGTGTCTCTAGACCGTAGAAAATCGAAAATCATCGTTTGACCACCCACCGGTTAAATTTTATCCGACCGATCAGTGAGGTGAGTGCAAAAGTTCATGCGGAGGTGCAATAGATAGCGTTAGAAGCGGCGTAAAGTGTTAGCATTAATACTGTCATCTACATAAGACAGATCGTTGGAAAGGTGACGTGTGCAGCTTTAATTTCAAACTAAGTAATTTGTGTAAATACAAACTGCTTCGAGAAAAATTGCTTTCAAAATGAGTGTCTACAAGGTGCATGTTGTGCTTTACGAGTTTCGCAAGGGAATAAACGTTGCAGCAGCCATAAAAACGTTCAAGAGATTTATCAAGATCAAGCACCAGCTAAACGAACTGTGGAAAAATGGTTTGCGAAATTTTGCCGCGGAGAGTTTAACCTTGAAGACGAGCCAGGTTCAAGTCGACGTTCAGACATTGATGACGATGTTGTACGTACTTTAGTTCAGAATACTCCGCGGATTTCAACACAGAAACGTCCGATTCTGTCAAATCGCATCAGGACAACGCCAGACCACACGTTTCGAGACAGACGCTGCGCAAACTGAACAGCCTGAAATGGGATGTCCTAACTCATCCACCGTATTCTCCTGATATCGCATAAATGGAAAAAAAACTTGACTCTTTAGATGCCTTAAAATCGTCGTGTCTTCGTTCTTCGAATCTAAACCGCGCAGTTTTTATGATCGGGGCATCCATATACTGCCAGAACGTTGGAAACAGATTATAGATAGCGATGGAGAATACATCATTGATTGAATAAAGAGTTTTGTTTGCCCAATCACTGTGTGACTTTTCCTCACAAACTTCACACTTTTTATAATCTTGGGGCGATGGCCAAACGCTGAAAATGGCGTGGGTTGTAGTTCTGTGACTTTAAACCAGACAAAATTGAAAATTCTTGTTTGACCACCCACCAGCTACATTTTATCCGACTTCAAGATAAGTGTTTCAAAGTTTATCACACTTTTTACAATCTTTGGGAGGTGGCCAGACGATTTCGCCATTAGACTCCAAATGGTGGCTGTAGCCTAAACAAAAGGTAGTCAATGGAAGACGCTGATGGTCAAAAAATGGTCAGATGATGATAGAAATGTTACCATTTTGTGGCATCAACTTCGCATACCTCACAAGAACATCTTAACAAAATTTTTCTAGGTTAAATTCGACACAAATTTGACGTCATCAAAGTAGCGGGTTTTTTCGATGTTTGAATTATTACCCAAATCTAATTTAACATGGAATATTGTTGCGAATCTGATTGGCTTGGAACTGATTATCTAAATACTGCCAGTTTTGGTCTTCAAGACTGCTGCAATTTCTGCTTCAAATCTTGCAGGGTTCTTCACGTTCTGTATGTTCTTGTATAGGCTTGGGCTTCAGGTTGGTAACACACTTGGATTTGTGTGGTGGGTGCTTAATTGCAGTGACTCCATAAGCTGTATTACATGTCTGGCTATCCGCCTAATCATTTCGGTTATCGATCCGATATATTTGATTCTTCTTATTTTATGACGTTATGGGAGTCGTCTACATATCTTCGAAAGCTTCAGAGTTGTTTCCTCACAACGTCGCGTTTTTTGGGAGATGTTTCTCGAACAGTTTGCAGCGTTTTAACCTTGGAAAGGCGATGGCTAATTTCTACTAACTGCTCCAGTTATAAACATTTCTTCGATGTTCAGAAAACTTCGAATAAGACGTAGACAAGAGACACTAAAACAGAAATAGATATAGATAGAAATAGAATAGATATGGAACGATGACTAATCGGGCTGTAAAGGACTTTGTATACCTATAGTCTTCTTATTCCTAGTTATGTTCTATGCAGTAGTAAACATCGCAATAATCTAAATTTATATTCTAAAAATATCTTTAAATCTGTCACCGGCTTCCTTCGTATTTTTCCGGTGCAGTGCCCTTGCGGTCGTACGTAATATACGTTCGGTTTCGCGAGGAAGGTAATGTAAGGAAGTGTGGAGAGAAAATCTTGTTTTATTTTATCGCTGTCTTGAAAGCTCCCATAATGGAAGCAGGTAGGTGCTCGGACGTGCCTAGAAATTCAAACGCAGCAGCGGCAATAGTAGTACCTTCTCCTCTCCGTACACAGCACACAACATCAACACAAAACTGAATGCCCTCTCTCGCTCGGGCGCAACATGTGGTTTACGTTTACGTAACTTCAGTGCGCGTCCTCGTCGTCGTCGTTCTCGCCCCGGCGTTGTGTTTCTGCTCGGGGAAATGTGCCTTGCGGCCTGTGAAAGCACGCACGCACCTGTACTACTCGGCAAACCCGCTTATTATTATTACTCTACAGCTACTCCACTCACTACTGGTGTTGTGTATAGAGGGGTCCGGATGAACCGCAAAAATTCTTTTAAAATATTCAACGCGTCTCGAAAGATGGGGTCAGGTGTTGGTGGTATCGGTGTGTTTACCGAATAAAACTTGGAAATATTTGCATAGAAAATAAGCGGGGAAGGGAAGGATATCGCTAGGTGTGGAATATTTTATCTTATCTGCTTTTTGCAGACCTATGTTTAGATATCTACGATTAGAACGTATTGGTTTAATTTCTTCGTACAAGCTTTGCTACAAACCACAGCACATTTCTACAAAATTTTTTTTGTTTTACAAACCCTTAGATAAGTATTAGTTGTTAAAGTTTTTTCAGTGTCGAAGGTTCCAAGGTCTTTGAAAGAAATGTTAAAGACTGTGTGTAACATTTTTAGCTGGTACAGTGGTACAATCCAAAGCCGACAAACTAATGAAAATAATAAATTGGAAACAAAATAAAAGGCAAAGAAAACTTTACAGTTAAGTAACAATTTATTTGTAATAATTAAAAAAAAAACAAACTTAGTTTTACAACCTAGATTAGATTAGATTAGGAATGGGGTGGCCACACGAACCTGTTTCACCGCGACTTTTGCAAGTCTGTGATCCTCTTTTACTCTAGAGGACACTCTCTAGTTTCGCCTTCTTAATCAGACTTATCATTTTTGAGAGCGACTCTTTTATGTAGCCGTTAGCTGTTGTGTTGTCTACGCCCATTGGTAGGAACCTTGTCCTGCAGTGACACAAAACATGAACTGGGGTTTCTTCTTCCTCTTGACGGAATCTGTAGAGAGCATCATCTACCAGGCCGATATTAAACATATGCCTATTCAGTTTGCAATGACAACAACAGACCTACTATCACTTTGACAGTCTTCCTGTCTTTACTCAGTAGGTCTTCAGTAAATTTTATAACTTTCACAAGCGAAATAAAAAATTTTATTAAGGAAAAAGAGTATCATATAGATAGCGAAAAAGCAGTGATTATCACCTACAGCAATTTCAGAATTTAAGGGCTCGATTAAAGACAAAAATTGATAAATGTTACAAGGACTACTGCAGTAGTACAGAAAGTAGTACAACTACGGGGAATGTTAATAAATTTTGGTAATTTATAAAAACTCAAAAAGGTAGCTTAGCAAACAGAAATATATTTGTTGATGAAGATAGAGAATTGGTTAGAAGGGAAGATATTGTTCAAGCGTTTGTTCGTTTTGTTCGCCTGTTTGTTTCATAATAAATAAATAAATAAACTCAGGCCTCTGTTTTTTTAGGCACTTCTTTGCCATTCCTTGAACCTGTTATATGCCCATTCGCATATGGACTTTTTAATTTGCGATTTGGTGATGTCTAAGAAAGGGTCAGCTCCTATGAAAGGCTTTGACGAACCTCGTCTAACCAGCTCATCCGCCGCCTCGTTTTCCTTCACGCCCGTGTGGCTGAGAGCCTAGGCCAAAGTTAAGTTCCTTTGAGTGCCCACCTCATTTAGGGTCATATTTATAGTCCGTGCTTGAGGTTGTGTCGGTGCTTGAGCATGCGATTTTGACAGATTTGTAATGGCATTTATGTCCAAATCGCATGCTCAAGCACGGACTATAAATATGACCCTTAGGGCTCATGCACAATCCCAAACCAGCTTTGAGTCAGCACTTGCGGAACTGATCGCTTTAAGTGCTGCCTGACCGTCAGAATAAATAGCGACACTTTAACTTGGTTCGGTCCATCTATCTAATTCTCTAAAGTGAAAGGGCTTCTTTCCGTAAAATGCCAGCTCCTACGCCGTAATCATTTTTGAGCCGTCTGTGTATCAGTTTGAGTCTGTTCTTACTGGGGGCCCATGGTCCCAGTTCCTCCTATCTAGTATTATAACCTGATATTTCCCATCTAGGTTGAATTTCTGAACCGTGGCATCGCTTGATATCCTCGTTAGGGGTGCCGCCTTGAGTTCATCTAGTAGTTTCTAATATTCAGCACCGTGCGATTTACTTATCGGTGCTTGACGGTGCATGAATCTGTATGCTGCAAATCTAGCACTTCCTTGTATAAACATTTGTAGGGGTGGCAGGTTTAGAATTACCTCCATTGCGGCAGTGGGGGTCGATCTCATTGCCACAGTCATAGTCACAGAGTTATTTTGGCCCAAGGCAATGGTGGTTTTGTTGGTTGTTGGATGTATGTATTCCGCGTAAGCCTTTGATCAAACCATACCCCAAGGTATTGGTTGTAGACCCTCGAGTACTTGTGTTTTCTGATTTGCATCTGCCCTATCAGAACTTTTGGAAATCGCCCTCTAACGACTATTGTTAGGTCGTCAGCATATCCTATCTGGTCAGTTTTTGGTTTAGGTCGTCAACAAGGACGGTCGACAACAACCTTGTAGCCTTAATAGTTGAATTTGCGGTGGCATTATTAAATGCTCCCTGTACATCGAGGAAAGTCGTTATGGATATCTCTTTGTGTTCTATAGAGAGACATTTCTATGTGGTGGCGTTTGGTTTGCACTACTTGTGCCATCTGTATGCCATGGTATGTAATGCCATTCAAAATTCGTTCAAAACCTGAGATATACGTCGACGAACACTTCTCTAACTGGGTGCTCCTTCCCTTCTCAATTCTACCACCACTATGAAGGTTAAGAATGGGTGGTGACTGCATATAGACAGCTCGTAATGCGGCATTAAACTGGTACTCAAATCTTAACTTTATACTCAATTATCACCGCCGTTGCCCTCCCACACCCATAGTTGCGTGCGCCTTTCTTTACCAGTCTCTCGAAAATTGCAATCGCTATTTAAAGTTAATCAAAGAAATGGGTCTTTTCATCTCGTATATATAGGTTTTGTAAAAACTTAATAGATTTTAGCCACCTTCTCGTCGACTACTACAATACACATTGTTGTTTGTTAGATTTATCAAGTTCTACAGAACGTACAGAACAATTTACTGAAGTTCAACAAACAAACAAACATAGAGGTATACACAATAATATTTCTATTCTTTCCAAAACTATTCGAGTAACCGCAACGTCGAAATAAAAAGCTCGATTTAACTCCGATAGACGGACAGCTCTCAAACAGAAAGCTCTGATGCAAACGTTCGTTTCCTATAAAATCTTTTTTGTTACGTAGAATAATTACATCGTATGTAGTTAAAAAAAAAGAAAGCTTTTTTATTGTGGTCGTTATTTAGTCCGGAACGGATGCACGAGTCTCGATCGCCTGCTTTATTGGAAAACAATAAAAATTGAAACGGTGGGTAATTCAAATAAATACTCGCCAAAGCAAAAATAGTTTTGGTAATATCCATAAAACTGATTCGGACGAATAAAATTAGTCATGGCGATTTTATTTATTGCTAGATGTGGGATTAATAACCTTCGGAGGTTTCGTAAATCGCGTCGATGACGGACGTCTAAAATGAATAATGGTATGAAACGACATGGCCGTCGATAAACAAATAAAACAAAATTTAAGATAGGTTTTTAGGAGGCTCGCACACACAATGAAACTGTCACGCGGGACGTGAGAAGGCACAAGGAAGCGGTATTAACGCGTCGGAAGCAACGATAAATTTCGAATATAGTGCTTTGCATGCGAACACCGAGGATGTATTATTATATATACGTATACAACAACGACGTCGGGATGGATGAACGAGGAAAAAATCAGGTATTGATCCTGTCAGTGTGTGACGTGCGTATAATATATCATAAAACTGTCAAGAGTGTACTTGCCAGGGCGATATGTTATGGAGTTTACAAATGAGTGTTGTCGACGTGACGTACGCTTGTCAGTTATTACCACTTTACACACGAATTTTCCAACGGGAAAATACCTCCAGGACTTCGATATTATCCCTGTGTAATATGCGAAATTGAAAATAACGTTGTGCAAAGAACGCCCTACATACGAGATCCAATGAGATTGATTTTTTATTCTTGTTTATTTCATTCAAAATAGTCTCCTTCTGAGTCAATACAACGCAGAAAACGTTCAACAAATTTTTCGAAACATTTCTTATACTCATCGACAGGAATTGCCTTTAGTATGGCGGTCGACTTTCATCTTCAATTTCAGTTTGGTCGCTTTCATGAGAAAGCGTTAACCCTTAAGTAGTATGGCTTAAATTTCTAGCACTAAAGGTATGGCAGGGTCAAAATTGACCCTTAATTGTTTATGCGATATTTTTTTCTTTTAAATATTTTTAACCTTGAACACAGTGATTGTGGATATGTTTTAAAAGCACAAAAACTGAAATACATACCTTTATATAAGTTTTATTTGAAAAAGTAGCAAAAAATAGAAAATCTGTCAAAATCAACAGTGTATTCATAAAATATCTAATTAAAAAAAAATGTCTTCCTCTTCGACGCCAATTTTGGTTTTAGGACAGATCTGCCTGTGACTAAAATAAAAAATATTACTTCGCAAATAAAAAAAACTGTCCAATATCTTTTTTGGCCATACTTTTCTAGACAAATTTGGCATCTGGTGATCGTTGTGCTATGATTTTTGCAGATGTGGCGGTTACAATTATTGCACAAAAGGCTTTCCTTTTTTGGGAATATGGGCAGACATGACATCGTCCCCTTTTTATACATCCCCCGTGCCCTTCTAACCTCATCAGGTTGCTGTTCTTGTGCAGGTTCTACAACATTAGCAATCCAATCACACTGCGTAGTTCTCTTGGTAAGAATGTTTTATGAACTCGACGCATCAGTTGCACTTGGATAAGGTCACGTCCTAGAGACGTCAGAAATTGTCTCCTCGCCATGGTTTCGTTTTGGGAAATACCATTAAAAATTACATTGGAATTTACTCCTGCGATATCCATAATGCGGAACCATATGGCTTGAAGCCAACGTCTTGTTCGTCTTCCAAACTTATAATTTGAACACTTCTGATCAAGTGCGTCTACACCACATTTTGTTGAATTACAAATTCAATAATTTCAGGCTTATTAGTATCATTGGAAATAGTGCCAGTGTGGTGCATAAAAGACAGTAGTAAAACTGCCCGATTTTATTCTGGCACGTATGAGACAAGAGTAATATCTTTGGTGAATTCGAATATAGATGACTTATCTGCTCTTTGTTTGTGAGGAAGAAATTCTGAAGGAAGTTCTCGTTTGTTTTTCCTTACAGTACCAACAATAGCTAGCTTTCGGGGATTATTGACGTTTTGATTTTTTCCAGTATAGATAAAGCCGTTTAACAGATAGTGCGTCCTAGCATCACAAAGACATTGCATCTTTAGGCCGTATTTATCAGGTTTATCCTTGAGATACATTCTGAACTGACATCTGCCCCGAAATGCTATAAGCATTTCGTCTATAGTCAGATATTCGCCACAACTATAATTAGATTGGCAATTTATTATAAAAAGGTCATATATTTCGGATATGGCCGCAAGTTTGTCACCGTTACTGATTCTTTCTGGTCTGGTTGCCTTGTCATCAAACCGTTCCATCTCTTGCAAATAGTGATTTCAAGTCTTCATGGTTCGATTTGAACGCACCAGCCAAATACAGAAGCCCAAGAAATGACTTCATTTCAATTATATCAACATGATTAGTAAATTGGCAAGAATTATTACTTAGATTATATCTTACAGACATTTCCGTGATGCGTGCGTTAGTTTTTTCCATCAAAATTGCAAGAATGCCTTCGTCAATAAATCATTCCCAAGCTAGTAGCGGTGTAGATGGTATTTTGAGACGGGCTTCTCCAATAACACACGGTGGATGACTCACAATATTGCTAGCACGTGTTCTACTAGGAACAGGTGGTGTAGCTGCCCATTTGAACTTATTTTTCCCATAATAATATTTGGCAATGTGTGTTTGATCGTCACTTTCTTCTAAACTTTGATTTTTATTACTCTCGTCACTAGATTCACTCACTGTCACTCTCTAGTCCATTGTTCAATATATCTTTAGCAACTTCTTCAAGTTCAATACTGCCACTAGCAAAGGCCATTTCAAAATTTCCACACAAAACGTTTTGCTACACTAACAGTATGGCAGGGTCAATTTTGACCTTAAAGCGTTGTTTACTCGAGAAATGCGCAACGCAGTCTTATGCAATTTAATGTGTTTTAATAGATGCATACCTAACTAGAGAATACACAAAAGCGCAACTACAGCTACCTATATCGAGAGTAATAACAAATTAAAATACTGCAGGGTCAAAATTGACCCTGCCATACTACTTAAGGGTTAATGAAAACTAACATCCGGCATGCCAAGATGATTAATCGAAGAAATTTTTTTCTCAACTGCAGAAAAGGTTCCATCATTCTAGTGAGGCTACTCCACGAAGCAAAAGGAAAAACAGCACAAAGTGTAACCGTTTTAATGATAGAACGTCCAAGCATCTGTCCTGCCAGAAGGAGCTTCCTGAAGGACAGCAGTACACGGTGTTTCGGCCTGCTGGAAGAACATCAATTGAAATTTTTTTTGTCCTTCCACCAGGACTTGCTTCCTTCCGGCAGTACACATGTATTAACCATAGGCGTAGATGTGCGTCATTATTAGATTAGGTTAGGATTAATAAAAATGTTACACTCGAATAACTCGAAAACTACTGAAGCCATCAAGTTGAAACTTGGACTTTAAACAGGCAATTTTTTGTGCTCTTTTAAATAGTTATAATTTGGTCCTGCTGGAAGAACCACTTCATATCTAAAATCCCACATTTTATTTTAGGGCATGCCGGAAGGATAAACTGTCCTGCCGGTAGACTCCTTGGACGTTCTATCATTAAGTCATCAGGTTAGGTGTAAACTCTCTAAATCTCGAAATAGATATCATCAATCTTCAACATTGAGCATTCAATTCATGATTTAAAAACCCAACTTAGTTCTTTGATTCCTGGTTTCATTTAAGACCAGTTTCTTGCCCGTTTAAAATATTCTTTTAATAAACTTTTCCATAAAATTAAACTCAAAAATATTAACAAATGAAATCTTAAATCACATACAATAATAATTTCGGTTGGTTCATCAATCTATCCAATATTGACATTCCCGAGGATGTTTTAAACTTCCTCTCCTTGGGTTATAAGGAAGGAAGGATCCTTGCAGACTTTGAAAATACCAAAACCACTAACATTTTCACAAACTTCTTAATAAAAAACGATCCCCCACCAATGTTGTCTTCCTTCCTTTGGAAACAACAGCCCCTTTGCATAACATTCTTACGCAAATAAATAAAAAAGATCTTCCTCGTGATGATTCCTTAATGGTGATGCCTGCCGACAAAGGATAAATTACCGTCCCGATCAAAAAATCCTGATATGTCAATAAAGTTGACGAACTTTTTTTTTTTTTTTAATGTGGTGGGTGCTTAGTTGCAGTGGCTCCGTAAACTGTATCGCTTGTCTGGCTATCACTGCAACTCTCGCGGTGTAGTTTTTTGTGTGTGTAAGTTGTGTTCAATTGGCTTTGTGACAGCATCATATCGCCTTTTATGATGCCGCGCTGTTAATCATTTTGCTCCCAACAGCGAATGGCAAGTCGATCCGGGATTAAACTCTCTGAAAAAATGTCACGTATATATTCAAAATCTCAGGGAAATCGAAGAGGTGGAGATTTTCTTCAAAATCCCAACGGATTGTATGGAAAAATTGTGGATTTTTGACAATTTTCAAAGGGCGTTCGATTGACAGTTTCTGAAAGATGAAAGTGAGCCTCGTCACTGAAGAAAATTAAAACGTCGTCAAGTATTGCAAGAAGCGTTTCACATGGATTTTCTCGAGCAACAGAATCACGTGGATTAAGTTTCTGTACTATAGCTAATTTGTACGGATGGAATTTCAATTCCTCATGGAGAATCCGCCTCATAGAACAAGTAGCAGCATGTTTTCGAGTAGGGGATCGCAAAACAGACGATCTTACCAAGTCAATGTTTTGCGGTGTCCTTACCGTTCGTGGAGGGTGTCCAGGTTTCTTCTTTTTCACATCACCAGTTTCCCTGAAGTTGATAATAATCTGAAGATAATATATTCTGGAATGAATTCACTATGAACAATTGAATCGAACTTCCATACCCGCAATCTGACGTTTCGTTTTTAGCTCGTGTTGTAGACTTTTACAAAAATTATGAGACAGTTTTTGCTGGATATGGAGAATTACCTGGAAAAGTCAATATAGAAATAGATAATAGCATAGAACCAGTTATACAAACAGCAAGAAGAATCCCACTTGCACTCAGAAAGCAATTAAAGGAGGAGCTAGGTAAATTAGAAAAAGACAAAATCATAGAAAAAGAAGAGAATCATACAGAATGGGTAAGTAATATCTTTATAGTAAGAAAGAAAGAGAATTTTAGGATTTGCTTAGACCCAATCCCATTAAATAGAGCTATAAAAAGGCCTAATATGCAATTTACGAGTTTAGATGAAATTCTACCTGAATTAGGCAAGGCAAAAGTATTTTCCATTGTAGACACAAAAAAAGGCTTTTGGCAGATAAAACTAAATGAAGAAAGTAGTAAATTGACAACATTTTGGACTCCTTATGGAAGATACCGCTGGAAGAGATTTTTGGAATAAAATCGGCTCCAGAAATATTCCAACTTAAAATACAAAACTTGTTACAAGGACTCAAAGGAATTGAAATATTAGCAGATGACATAATAATTTATGGAACTGGAGATACAGAATTAGACGCAATCAAAGAACATAACGAAAATTTAGAAAATCTATTAAGGCGATTGAAAGAAAACAACTGTAAATTAAATAAAGACAAACTTAATCTTTGTAAAAATGAAGTAAAATTTTATGGACATTACTTAACCTCAAATGGGCTAAACCCAGACTACAGCAAAGTACAAGCAATCCAGAATTATCCAAGACCAGAAGACAAGAAAAGCTTACTACGATATTTAGGAATGGTAAATTACTTAGGAAGATATATAAAGAACTTGAGTCAAGCTACTAATAATTTAAGACTGCTAACACATAAGGAAACAAACTGGAACTGGAATGAAGAAACAGAAGTGGAATTTAACAACATAAAGAAAATTATTTCAAATATAGATACTTTAAAATATTATAATCTTAACGAACCAATTACTTTAGAATGCGACGCAAGTGGATATGGTTTGGGTGTAGCAGCATATCAAAAGAATGGCATAATTGGTTTTGCAAGCAGAACACTAACAAAATCTGAATGGGTAATGGGAAAGCTGAATCAACAGTCAAGATAGCCAAGAAATTAATTAGAAAATCTAATGAAAGCAAAGAAGATCTTTGGTACAGTATTTTACATGTGAGAAATACCCCGAACGCTATTGGATACAGTCCGACACAGAGAATTTTTGCAAGAAGAACACGAACAGGCATTCCAACATCTATACAAAACTATAAATACAAAATACCCACAGATGTAGAAGAAAGAATAGAGCATAAAAAAATTACCAAACTCCAATACGACAAAAACACAAGAAAATTACCGGACTTTAAAATAGGACAACCAGTAGTAGTACAAATAAACCTGGAACAAGACAGAACTTGGAAGAAAGGCAAAATCGAAAAACAATTAAATGAAAATTCCTACATAATAAATGTCAACGGAAATATTATCAACATAAAGGGAGACAACTCTAAAGAGACAGATCCTGATGGAAGTACCGAACAAGCAACAGTGAACGAGAAATCAGATGTGGAACCACTAAACCAACCAGAAGTTACGACAGTTATCCAACCAACAGAAAAAGTTGTCAGAAGGGAACAAAAAGGTTGCGAAAAGAAAGAAGAATCTACAGATCAAAATAAAGGAACTCTCATAAACAAGGAGGAAACGAAAGGAAGACCAAAGAGGGAACGAAAACTACCTGCAAAATTCAAAGATTACCTAGCTTTTTAAAGGCAGTAGGATGTTAAATAGTTCTATAAAAACTACTTACTTAATTTAAGTTATTATTGTATGCTATTGTATTCATAGATGTCGCCAGTTACGATTATTCAAAGTAGACAGTTTTGACAGATCTATCCCTTGTTGTATTATTGAATTATTTAAGATTATATTATTTACTGGGAGTAGATTATAACAGCTCGTATTGAAAACACGACGTTTCATCACTCATAGTTGTAACTGTGGTTGTAACTGTAAAAAGTATTTTTGACAGCTGTCAAATTGTAAAAATAATCAGATGGTAATCAGTGTTCACAGTTCCAACGTTTGGACGTGTTGTATTGTCAGTCAGAATACTTTTGACAGCTGTAAAGTCACTAAATTTTACAGTTCTCGTAAATATAACGGTTAAAATGTCTGACAGGTGTTAGATTGTAGAGACTGTTCGTTTTCATAGCTCTTACACTCGGAAGAATTGGATTTTTTTTAAACCGTCCAATTATTTAAAAGGAAACATTTTGACAGGTGTCACTTAATTAACATACTTTTGACGGCTGTCAAATCTATAAAACAATTGATTCTTACAGTTCCAAACACCTCTAATAGTTGACGAACCAAACATCAACACAGCACTCACAGTTATAATTGGGATACATTTGTCGAAAACTTTTAATTGTTTTGTGAAGAGTAACAAAATTTTGGCACTCAAAAATTGGAGGTCTGGCAAAATTGGGAAGGGTTGACAAGTGAGGAAAGGTTTTAAGGACCAAGCACAGAATGAGCTTGAGAGAGCCTACGAGTCAACATTTCTTTTTTGGAGGTTTAGCCAGGGTGCAAGAGCTTCGATGTTATTGCTTTGTTAGTTTCTTCTCGCTCTGTGTACTGATCTTGAAGTCATTTTCTTTTGATGTTATATTCTAGGTTATGTCAACGATTTATGATAAAATATATGACTCTTAAATTCTATTGAACTGTCATTTTTTTAAATTAAACAGTTATGATTTCATTACTTTTTCATCCGTTTTTCCTAATTTTTCTAACTACAATCGTACTGTAGACTTCCCTTAAACGACAAAGCTTTCATAAACAATAGAATAAATTGTACAGAACCGAGTTACAATTTAGGAAATTAAGCTGAAATCCCCCAAAAACAAACTGCATATTCATTACGATTATTTCCTCCTTATTAACCTCCACCAACCGAAATACCTCCGCCCAAGATCCCACCTATATTTCGGCGCCGAAAGGATGCCGAAACGATCTCGAAGTTTCCGAACGGAACGCAACCCGTTGAAATGGAAATCAGTCGGCATAAATAATTTGCGGGGAAGTTGTCCTGGCCCTTTTATTATTTAATTTAATATTCACCGCGATTCGCTCGTATTTTAAGCAAAATAAATTATACGAGTCCCTCCTCCTCCTTACTCCTCATATTATCTCTCTCTCTCTCATTTTCATTTTCCTAGAAATTTCCGTCGCCTGTCTCACAACAGCCTGCGGCAAGCTTTATGGCAATTTCGTTTCGGTGGTAAGTTGCAGTCGTCTCCGTTACAGTTGAATCGAATGGATGCTGCCGCCTTTTACAGTGCTGCGTTTGTTTGTTTCGAATTATTATTTCCATTTACTTACTTGTTCGTAAGTAAGTCCCTTCACCCCTCTCCAAGATGCAAACGACAAAAACAGTCGTAATTGAGTTAGGATGGAAGTGAACGCAACGCGGGTGGTCAATACAAAAAAAAAATAGAAGAATATATTTTTTTTTATGAGAGAAAAAGAGAGACTGCGTATTTGTTTTATTTTAATACGTCGGCGTTTATAAAACATTCATAAATTGTCACTGCGTGATGGAGTGAACGTCCTATTTTCGTCCCCTACTAAATTATCCGATAATCGATGTATATACAGCGAAATAATGATTCAATTATATAAAGTGAAACGCCTAATCTAGCAGGAAAATCATCGGAACTATATCTTTTTGTCGTTTTGTCATTCTAGATGTTCCGGATAAATGAAATTGTTTAATTTACAACGTCCGCTTATCGTCAGGGTGTATTTCATTCGAATAACACCTTTTATCGAGTGGAATCTATATTGTAGTTGTAATTACTTAATTGACGTGTACTATTAGCATTAAAAATTTATCCGGTTTAAATGTAAGTCTTACAATTACCTCTAACGATCCAATGTAGCAGAATTGAGACTGATGTGTCTTCAAAATTACATAAAGAATTTAAATTCTCCTGCTTAGAGATGATGAGGCATGGATATTCTCCAAGGGAAATCCGACAAGGTCCTGGCAAGATAATAATGTGCAGAGTGTTCGTAAACCTGAGTGGTATGAGGGTAAACGATATGTTGTTTTATATTGTGGTTCGAAAGTTAGGTTTTGTGCCAAATGCTCTTTAGTTTTTGCAAGCAAATCGCAATAAGAAGATTATCATGGTAAAACGAATTGAGAAATGTTTAAGAAATGGATTGAAGAATACTTAATACCTAATTTGGAAGAACCAGCTCTGATAGTGATGGACAACGCTCCTTACCATTCAAAATTAGTAGAGAAACATCCATCGCTGGCCTGGTGCAAAAAAGAAATTAGCCCCTCTAGAGATTTTGGTCACCCCGGAATCGTCTTGATGACATGCGTCAGGGTGATTGGGCTGTCTTTTCTTCGTCTTGTGCTGCCCTACTTCTCCCAGCAAACCAAAATTTTCTACCTTTTTTAGTTTTGATGCTACAGCTCATTAACGAGAGCGCTGCAATTGCAAAATTTTTGATAAAATATTTATTTTCTCGAAAACAAAAGCACATAGGTCTAGGAAGATCTTAATAAAAGTTACTTAAAATATCATGTAGAATTAAAAAAATTATAATATATAGGGTGATCCATTTAAAATAATAAAGTTACATACGCTTTTTCTATAATTGGGACATCTTGATTATTTGAAAATATGTTCTAGCTATGCATCGTATAAATAGGGACAACTTTTCTTTGAAACTTTTTTATCTATACTGTATAATAAACAAATTATCAAAGAAACCGCGTCAGCTGGGACACCCTGTATATTAACTTGTGTATCACGCAAGTGTTTCTTCTCGATGAATCGTAAAATAGAATTACAATACAGCCGTTTGATTCTTCCAAATTTCAACAGAATTATTTTGGATTGTTTGCTAGTGGTGTCACTTTTTGACAGCTGTCAAATTAGAAATAGTTTTTTTACAAAATTGGTAGTAGAATGAAGTATGTACATTTGACAACTGCATCCAAATCGAGTGGCTGCAGAACACTGGTACAGTTGGGAGAGAAAAATGACACGCGAACATTTTCCAAAATTATTTGAGGTGGATGTGCTGCACGTCGATCCATAAAAAGAAGAATCTTCTTCTGTTCCTTTTTCATTCTAATGTTTAATTTCTTTAATCACTGTTCCATTAAAATTATAATAATTCAGGAATTCCAATTGGATTCATATTCCGTAGGTTTTGTCTCCACACCATTAAAACACCTCGGATTCTTCGATTTGCCTATCACAAGTGGGAAAAGTTTGTCTGATCCGTCTGCATTTGTGGCAGGAAGAACTGTTACACGAATTTTACTTTTCTTCCCTCCATGGCATGAGTCATCATTTTCAGCTAATGTCTTGCTGTGAAGAAGATTGTGGAATAGGCCAGTCGCATCACAGTTGTAGATGTTTTGTGACTGTGTATGTATTGGTGAATTTTTGTTTTGTTTCCAACAAATATGAAGCAACGCCTACTACCTACTTTTCAAAAATAAAGTAGACAAAATTAATACCCGAAATTAATGTCATCATGTCAAAGCTACCTTGATCTAACCAAATTTTTTGTACATAATCCCCAATTATAATACTAAATTGACTTTTACAAAAAAACTATAAGAGATAGGTATAGGGAATCTTAATATCATTTAAAAGAGAAATAAAATTAAAATCGAATGACGGTGTTAGATACAGGGTGTTCCATTTAAAATAAGCAAGTTATTGAGCATTAATGGTACCCACAGTTAGAGGTAAGACTTTAATCACCCTGTATAATTTTTAGGAAACATCTTTATTTTAGCATTAGATGTAATGGTTGTGCTAATGAAACGATACAACTTGAAACACGTAACTTTAATACGTACGCCAGGTACTCGTTCTAAATATTGATCTACATTTCAAAAATTGTTAAATATCTCAGAAAATATTGCACTTAGCTATAGGGAATGTAATAGTAACTTGCCTTTATTTAGTTTGCGTCACCGAAATATCCAATAATATACATGGTGTTCCATTTAAATTTTGATAACCTTGATGTGTAACTTTCTTTTGGAACACCCTGTATATTTATAATAATTTTAGAACATGCTCCTAAGGGACCTACACATGCTCCAACTAAAAGATTTTAAATATCTGTTATCGTTTTTTGTATATCAACCGAGGCGAATGTGGTGCCCCACCCTGTCCACTTTTCTTAGATTTAGATTTAGATATAAGGGTGATATTGCACCGCGACCGTGGGTCTATTGTGCCCGCTTACATGAGCCTGAGAGCTTTAATAAACTGTAACAGATGTGATGGTTTCAGAGAGGGTATTTCTTCCTCGTCTATAACGCCTTTGCCAAGATAGTTGGCGCGAAATTCTTCAATTGCTGTGCAGTTGGATATCAGGTGTTCCGGACTTTCATCTTCCGCCCCGCAGAACCTGCAGTCGCTATTCTGTTTCAGACCTATTCTCTTCATGTGCTCCCCGAGGTGACAATGCCCTGTAAGGAAACCTGTGAGAATGCGTAATCTGTTCCTGTTTAGTTCTAGCATGGTTTTTGCTTTCTGCTTGTTGAAATTTCCAAGGAATACCTTGGAATGTCTCAGACCAGGAAGATTGTGCCAGAGGGAAGCTCTGACGTCCTCTTCCCTGTCTTTAAGTTCTTTCTTATAGGTGCTCATCCCTATTCCACAGAATGGTTCCGGTCCCACAAACGATGTTGTGGCGGCCTCCTTTGCTAATAGATTAGCTTTCTCATTGCCACTGATTCCAGTGTGTCCTGGTACCCAGCACAAGGCCCAGGTTGTTTAGTTTATCACGGCATTCCCAAACTAACTTGGAGCTGATGGTGTTAGAACTGCAAGATGAAGATTGCAATATTCTCCTTCCGAGAGTTCCTGTCAAGATTCACCTGAGCACATCTTCCAATCGCATTAATCTCTGCCTGGAAGACACTGGGGTATATTCCCATCGGCTCTGAGTATTTGGTTCTTGGCCCGAATACCCCTACACCTGTTCCTTTTTCAGTTTTGGATCCATCCGTATACCATTCGATGGTGTTTGCTTTTAGAGAGTAGGTGGAGGATTCTCCTTCCCACTCTCTCTTGTTGCTCAACTTCGTTGAAAAGTTCTTTTCGAAGCTGTATTTCCTAACCATTTCATCGCTTGGCAGATCCGAAAGTGGGGAGAGTCCCGCCATGGATGACAAAGCTCCTTGCCCTCGCCCCCTCCCGTCCGTGCCCTGGCTAGTCGGTACATTGCCGCACGGGCCACTCCCTCCACTACTAGATGTAGAGGTGTGAGGTCTAGGATGACCTCTAGGGCAGCGGTTGGGCAGGTTCCCATTGCTCCGGTAATGCATACACATGCTAACCTTTGCAGCTTGCCAAGGATATTCTTGGTTGTGACGTGTGTGACCTTTTGGAACCAGGTTATTGCCCCGTATGTTACCATAGGTCTTACTATACTAGTATACAGCCATCGCAGTATATTTGGGTTACAACCCCACGTTTTGCCTGCTAAATTCCGGCATATCATTAAAGCTCTTGTTGCTTTCTTCACAGTCAGTTCGATATGCTTGTTCCACAGAAGTTTTTTGTCCAGCGTTATTCCTAGATATTTGACTTCTGTTTTGCATTCGATTACTGCTGTATCTAGACATATATCTTTCATTTTCAGTAGTTTCCTCCTCCTAGTGAAAGGTACGATTGTGGTTAATGCTCTGCCCCACTGATCGACACCATTCGCTAGTAATTCTAAGGCTTGTTTGTATCAGGTAACAAAGAATTCCCTCAAATTTGCCTTTTGCTATTATAACAATGTCATCGGCATATCCTATGCAGTGTACGCCGAACGCAGTCAACCTGTTAAGCAGCTCATCCGCCACTAGGCTCCACATCAAAGGCGAGCACACGCCGCCTTGAGGTGTTCCACGGGTAGTTCTGATCTTTTCACTTTTCTTACTGCAAGTAAATGTTTTCAACCAACAACAATTTCACGGCAAACACGAACCCGAACAAAACTGCAATAGCCAACGCTACCACCCTCAAACATGGCATCGCCTACACTAAATACTCGTCTTGTGCACTTTTGTAAACTTGTCTTAATTCGCGGTACGGCAGCACTGGCGTACCGTGAAGTTGAAGGTCCATCAATGTGTTCGGACTGTTAGAGTTAACTTTTCCCCATGGTGTTCACTTTACCCCATTTGACGGTAATTTATTTGTCAGATCTCGTATATTGATATCTGTTTGTGGTGTCTTCTTTATCAGACTCATCGGCTTGTTATCAGGCCTTCGTTCTTGTTCGTCCTGAATTGACAGTATGGACTTCTTTCAAAGATGTTTGCAAACATTTTTTCGGAAATCGAAAGAGTGAAAACTATCAAAAGATACTGTAGCTCAGGTTGGTAAAAAACTATAAAAATTTAGAGTGCCGAATGTCGCTCAAAATTGATTTTTTGTAATCACATTTGGATTTTTTTCCTGGTGCTAACTTAGGAAAAATGAGTGACGAACAGGGGGATTGATGTTTGGTTATGCTTTCAGTTGAAAATTATAGTAACTATACAGTTATTCAAAGAAGAGTGTCTTAAGAATTCAACTTGATAAGTTAGGATAAACACTTTTATTACTATTGATGGGCATCTATCTAATTATCTACTTTAAGCGAAGTTCCGGATTCGTATTTAGTGCTCGGCGGTTTGTAATACCCGGAACGCTCCTACTTCACAGTAATAAATCAAAGACGATTTACGGCACTGTCTTATAATTAAGTCATCGTCTTCAGTAAAGTATGTAAATCTAGTTTTATCAGATTAACGTATTACCCCCGGATAGAAAGGATTTTGAATGGCAGGCTAATTCAACTTGCTCACGGGGTTTAATTTCAGAAGGCGTTTATTACGATTATCACGAAGATAGGTAGATTAATTTTTTCTTATTATTTTGAAACGAGATCGTATCGATAGTTTGAAGAACATATTTCACCCCTTCCCTCCCCCCGTTTACAATATGATATCACAACACGTTACACATTAGTTAAACTTAAAATTTACGATAATAAGTTTTACGTTTTACGCGGACGTAAATTCGAGTTTAAGTACGCTCGGAGATAAACGAAATGTGCCGAAATGTCAGTGAGCGCTATAAAAATGTAATAACTAAACTCCCTCAACTTGCTTAGAGAGAGAGACACTGTGTTTACGCAGTCGTTTTCTTATCAGGTTACTTCACTCCCAGATGAGAATTTTAAAAGGGACCCACGAAAAGTTTCGTCATTACAACGTTTAAATTAGAATTTGAGCTCGTGCTTTCCACACCGTAAACATTTTTTATTCCGTTATTTTTTCAATTACTACGGGGTCCACCGCCATCTCTCTATACAAACTGCTGCTACTGCCGCTGTTGTTATTGTTGTTAGACGAGGGACGGCAATTTCCAATGTAACAGTTTAATTTAAACTTATTTATCGCTTGTCCTGTATCTGTCCTGTGCCTTCCTTTTTCTTTTTTTTTTGTCGCGACGAAACTTCGGGAAGATTATTAAAAGTTGTGCCCTCCTTTTCTAGTTTTTTTTCCCCCTTCTTAGTCTTCATTGTTCTAATTGTTATCGATAACTTTTGCAGCGTGGAAAAGAGCACGTTCTCGTTTTCTTGACACATTCTATATTTTGTTTGCTCAGATTCTTAATGTTCCCTTAAAGGGTGCATGTTTCCAGTCCCGCGACCCCCGTACTTTCGAATTTTGTATATGCTATCATTTTGTGTTGCAATAGGAAAATTTTGTGCTTCTATATCGATTACTCTGAAAGCAATTTTAAGTCCAGCCTTAACATTACAAAAACAACAAAATAATAAATTAAACATCCAGTCCATATACAATAATTAAAGGGAAAGAAAATAAACAGATAAATAAATGTTAAAAAAACAAATTATTATAAATATCAAGTACAGTGGAATCTCTCTTAACGGACACTTCCTATAAGCGGGCACCCCCTTTAGACGGACACTTTTGCCAGCTCCCGGCAGCGCTCCATAAGAAAAGCATTGCAATCGCTCCCCCTTCAACGAACTCTCTCTTGAGCGGACGCGGACACCTGCTTGACAAAAAAATTTCCTTGAACGGACATTTCGTTTGTTTTTTTTCGAATTTTTTCATGTCATAATTTACAAATAAGCTTGTCAAGACTGTTTTAATTTGCTCGCCTTAACAACAAGGCTCGGTTTGTCATATTTACTACATCACATAACATAGTTAAATGTGGGTATGGTACATAAATATTTTCTCTCTCACATAATATTTTCACACTAACGTTTTTCTCCGCTACAGAAATAGCTGAATCCTTGGGTAAATATTACGTTCAAAACGATATCTGGCAAAGCCGCCTCTGCATTACCAAACAAGACCATGAATTTAAAAATCAAAAATGTGTGGGAGGAAAATTGTCTAAGGAAAGGATAACAATATTGCACTGTGCGAACATGGCTGCAGACAAGGAAAAGTTGCTGGCTATTAGAAAGGCATCTAGACGAAGAGCTTTTAAAAATTTAATAAAAGATAATTCACCGGTGACATGGAAATCAAATCAATGGTTAGAAAATTTCGATCGGAAAATGGGAGCACAAAACAGGCAAATTTTACTTTTTCTGGACAATACGGTATTGCATCCAAAAAAACATTAATTTGAAAATCCATTAAAATACACTTTTTGCCTCCAAATTGTACTTCAATCAGCCAACCACTTCATCAGGGCGTTATTAAAAATTTTAAGCATAATTACAGAACTTTGATACTGAATTTATTGGATGCAGTTTTTATTTTGCTAGAAGTGCATGGGACCAAGTTACTTCTGAAACAGTTCAGAACTGTTTTCGAAAGGCAGGGTTTACGTTTAACAGCCAGGAATATCCGACAGCATTTGATATTGATTTTGAACCTGAAGATGAGTTGCCATTAAATCTACTTGCCGAAATTCAGAAAAGAGGTATTGCAGGGGTTAGTGGGCAAAGCTTAAACGATTTTTATCATGTCGATGATAATTTACCACTTGAGAGATCACCTTTGGACTTACGCGTACCATTACAAGAATAAATTTCTGAAGTTCAAGATATTTCTGATGACTCAACAGATGAACTTGAACCTTCAGATCTTCAAGATGCAAGAAATAAAATCTTCATATATAAGGAGGCTTTGGCTAAAGCGCATGATCTTATAGCGTTTGTGAAATGCCAAGGTGATACAGAAGCTATGAATATACTTTCATCGCTTGACTTACATTTTCAAGATATTATTGCAAAGATCAAAACACGCCTAACTAGAATGGAGGAATATTTATTGTAATATGTAATATAGTATGTATGTACTTATAAAACATTTTAAACTTTTATTACATATGGAAATAGCTATTTGATTTTTTGTTATTAAACTGAATTGAATTGTTTATTCTTTTATTTTTTTTAATAAAAGTATTTTTGAAAATAAAAACTAACCATCTTAGAAAAATGTTACTCATTTAAACAGGGACAAGGACAGCTCCCTTGTACGGACACATTTCAATGGTCCCTTCGGTGTCCGCTCAAGAGAGATTCTACTGTAATTACATTGCTGGTTAATTTGTTTATCCTCACATTGATAAACCCACCCTTAGTGACATTAATTTAGTTATATTAAGACTAAATCAATTCGTAACCACATGCAGTCTAGTTTAGATCTGTATAACAAAGATCTACGTAAAAAGATAGGATTTTATATGTATTTTTTGTAGCATTTAGTTTTTAAAATATAATTAACCGTTATTTTATTAAAAAAAAATCAAAAACAATTCAAATATCTCGAAAATTATCGAAATTTCGACATGTTGAGGTGGTGGGTCTGAGGACATGCCAGGGCTGGACTTAAAATTCCTTTCAGAGTAATCGATATAGAGCACAAAATTTTTCTTTTGCGGCACAAAATAAGCACAAAACGATAACTTGTACGAAATTTCAAAATAGAGGGTTCATGTCCCTGGTCCCGCCCAAAAGAAAGCCCTATAACTCGGTTAATATGAAAGCAGAAAATTTTCTTTTTTCGGCACAAAACGATGACTTGCACAAAATTTCAAAATAGGGGGTTCATGTCCCTGGCCCCGCCCAAAAGAAAGCCCTATAACTCGGTTAATATGAAAGCACAAAATTTTCTTTTTTCGGCACAAAATGATAGCTTGTACGAAATTTCAAAATAGGGGTTCGTGTCCCTGGCCCCGCCCAAAAGAAAGCCCTATAACTCAGTTAATATGAAAGCACAAAATTTTCTTTTTTTCGACACAAAATAAGCACAAAACGATAACTTGCACGAAATTTCAAAATAGGGGGTTCATGTCCCTGGCGCCGCCCAAAAGAAAGCCCTATAACTCGGTTAATATGAAAGCAGAAAATTTTCTTTTTTCGGCACAAAACGATGACTTGTACAAAACTTCAAAATAGGGGATTCATGTCCCTGGCGCCGCCCAAAAGAAAGCCCTATAACTCGGTTAATATGAAAGCAGAAAATTTTCTTTTTTCGGCACAAAACGATAACTTGCACGAAATTTCAAAATAGGGGGTTCATGTCCCTGGCCCCGCCCAAAAGAAAGCCCTATAACTCGGTTAATATGAAAGCACAAAATTTTCTTTTTTCGGCACAAAATGATAGCTTGTACGAAATTTCAAAATAGGGGTTCGTGTCCCTGGCCCCGCCCAAAAGAAAGCCCTATAACTCAGTTAATATGAAAGCACAAAATTTTCTTTTTTCGACACAAAATAAGCGCAAAACGATAACTTGCACGAAATTTCAAAATAGGGGGTTCATGTCCCTGGCGCCGCCCAAAAGAAAGCCCTATAGCTCGGTTAATATGAAAGCAGAAAATTTTCTTTTTTCGGCACAAAACGATGACTTGTACAAAATTTCAAAATAGGGGGTTCATGTCCCTGGCGCCGCCCAAAAGAAAGCCCTATAACTCGGTTAATATGAAAGCACAAAATTTTCTTTTTTCGACACAAAATAAGCACAAAACGATAACTTGCACGAAATTTCAAAATAGGGGGTTCATGTCCCTGACGCCGCCCAAAAGAAAGCCCTATAACTCGGTTAATATGAAAGCACAAAATTTTCTTTTTTCGGTACAAAATAAGCACAAAACGATAGGTTGTACGAAATGTCGGGGCTTGGGAGATGCACCAACTCTTAAATTTTTTTGAACACGTACAATAGTGCGCGGTAAAAAGCTATAGAAACCATAATTTTGTCAACAGCAATACTTAGAAACCAGTAATAAAAATAGCTACATGGATATTATGCAAGAGAAAAAAGCTTTTATCTTTCCAATAAATATGAAAAACGCTGATTTGAAGAAGCTTGTCTTTCATATTTTGGAACATTCGATTAGATGGTTAACGATCTCGTCCTACAGAATATTTTTTAAATTTTCCTATTTTTCATTAGAACCTGCAAAAAAACTAAAAAATAAAAAATAATGGCCAGGTGAGAGAGGGAAAACCGTAAAGTCTTGCTTATTAGCATCAGAGGAACAAACTACTTCTACCGCTGAGCTGAAAAAATAGTGTTGACCAAAATAAATAAGCACCTGGTAGCTACAGGGTCACTCAAAAACTACCACTTCGGATTCAGGGAATCTCTAGGAACAAACGATGCTACTATCAGACTGGTAGCGGATAAGACACAGTTTATCCTAATTTTAGATACAAACAAGGCGTTTGATCGAGTTTGTCACGGGGAGATGGTGACTAAAATGGTAAGCCTCAGATTTCCATAAGATCATACGCGACTTGGCCGTGAAATACCTACAGAACAGTACTTTCAAGGCAAAAATTGCAATTGCAACGTTTCAATCAAGGATAGCAGATAAGGGGGTGCTGCCGGATTCCTGCCTTGTGCCTATCATTTTCAAAAAATTTACTTCCACGATCTTCCCTCTAATCCTAGTACCAAAATCTCCTCATTCCCCATATACTCCCAATCTTTTCATCCAGAAATTGCAGTTCAAAAATTAAAGCACCACATCCCACGTATTGAGTTTTTCTTCTGCTCATGGAGGTTCATCCTGAACGATAGTAAATCTGGGTATACTCTGGCTACAAAATGATCTTTTGAAATCCATCCGCGAACCAAATTAAGGATCAATAATAATACAATCTTATCGAACAAATCCATGGGACTACACATAGACATTAAGCTTACCCAGACGGAGACCATTAATCATTGATCAATAAAAATACCAGTCTAGAATGAAGCTCAGAATATAGAAGACTGAGATCTACCAAAGCCCATTGGATAAAGCTCCAGAAAACTCAGAACAACTTTAGGATCATCCAACAAAATTAATACATCGTGTAGACCCTATCATTAGGTAGGAGGCACAGAAAATATGTACATCCGTGAGAGGTAGGCAATGTACAAAACCCAGATTTATAAATTTTAGACTACTGCATTTTTTTTTAAACAAAAAAAAAAGATTAAAGCATCTGTATATGAATGCACAATACGTCTACGAATATCTCTTATTTAAACACGCAGCCTTTGATTGAATAGGAACGTGTGGTCTATTGTCTCTCTCGTTGTAAATGTCTGCAAACTCGAGCATGTTATTAAAAAAGAGGGCAGGGAGTTTTCGCAATGTTCTTTTCTCTGCCATCGCTGCAGGATCACATTGAATCGCTAGTCTATTGTTCTTTTTTTTTGATTACAACGTATATGTCTATACATACGTCCACCATGATCTTTAATTGTATGTTATGCATTGTGCATAGTTCGTGCTTTAACTCTAACTAACTAAGTTATTTTTATCCAAAAAAAAACCTTTTGCTTTATTATTTACCGTTTACAAATTATACGAGATACAAAAATTTAATAGAAATTTCGTCGGGACAATCCCATTCAATTTGAAAGAAGTAAGCAGCGACAGCCTGCCAGGCATTCTCTCTACACTAATTCAAATTTAATACTCTTTAATGAAAAACCACCGGTCGCAATTACAAGCGACTTCTATTTTTTCTGGAGGGTGGCGACTTTCCCGGACGTCCAAAATATAAGCCCTAAACCGACGACAGGTATCGCCTACGGGAGAGTCGAGTCGGTAAGTAATGGTTTTCGAGTGCGATGAGAAAAAGGGACGCCGAAGAGATTTTGGCTGTCTCCACGAAATTTAAATCCATTAGCGTTGTTTAGTCTAATGGAATTTGGAACTGTAGAAAGTTGTCGCTGGTCGAATTTTTTGTTTTAAAAAAAACATATCTAGTATCTATATACGGGGTGACATAGAAAAAAGTACATTGCATAGTGCCACACAATAGAGGACACTAAAATAAGAAAAAAATCCTATGAACATGGGTCCGCAAGACCTTCGGTTAAAAGATACGGGGTGTTGAATTTTATTTCTTTTTTTGGTTTTTTTTTTTTTTGAATATCTATGGTCCCAATACAAATGCATCTGAAAGCCGACAATGCACGATAATTAATCAAAAAATAACAATTGAATAATGTGTCATAATGACACTTGTCAAACTGATGTAATTGTTGTTTGAGGAATTTTGTGTTCGTGATTAAGTTTTTCTCACTGATTATTCAAATTTGCTTTCAAAAATGGTTCACTACACTTTTGAAGAATACAGGGACATGATTATGTGTTACGGCGAAGCTGGATCAAATTCTTACGAAGCTCAATAACGTATTTATCGAGAAAGATATCCTTTAAGACAAGTTCCTAATGTTCGAAGATTTATTGATGTGCATAGGCTTTTGAGAGAAGATGGCTGTTTTAGAAAACCAAAATTGAATAGTGGGGTTTCCAGAACTCGTCGCACTGTGCGAAACGAAGAAACTGTTTTACGAATGGTAGAAAATAATCCAAGAACAAGCACCAGAAAAACAAGTTCAGCGGTACGAAACCTTAACCGTGAATCAGTTAGACAAATTTTCAAAAAACAACTTCCTCGCCCATATCATTTCCAAAAAATTCATTCACTATTGGAACATGACTTTGTTCCTCGTGTACAATTTTGCCAATGGTTGCAAAACCAAAGACAAAACATTATTTCATCAATTTTGTTTACTGACGAAGCTGGTTTTAGTCGTGATGGTATACTGAACCTACATAACATGCACCATTGGAGTGATGAAAATCCTCATCAAACTGTAATTCGAAGTCACCAATATGGGTTTTCAATTAATGTGTGGGCAGGTATAATTGACAATTATTTAATTGGCCCATTTCGATTGACCAATCTGTGCACTGTATCTAAATTTCTTGGAGAATGATTTAAACACATTATTAGAGGATGTCCCATTGGTCATTACTGGAAGAATGTATTACGTGCATGATGGGGCGTCGCCAGCTCACTTTTCTCGAATGGCAAGGGAATATTTGGACAGGAGATTTGGAAATATGTGGATTGGTCGAGGGGGGCCAGCTCGTAGTCCCGATACCTTAATCCCCTCGATTTTTCATTTTGGGGATTTATGAAAAATGAAGTTTATGCTGTAGAAATACATAATGAAGAACAATTGTGGATAAGAATTATGGAATCGGCAGATAGATTTCGTAATAACCCAGGAATATTTCAAAGATGCCGTCAATCATTAAGAAGAAGAATGGAAAAATGTATTCAAGTACAAGGGCAACAATTTGAACATCTTCTAAAAACTTAATTTTTTGTTTTAATTAATCATTATTTTTGCAAATAAATTTAAAAAAAATTCAACAACCCGTATCTTTTAACCGAAGGTCTTGCGGAACCATGTTCATAGGAACTTTTTTTCTTATTTTAGTATCCTCTATTGTGTGGCACTATGCAATGTACTTTTTTCTATGTCACCCTGTATAATAGGTATGTAACATAAAATTTAATTTAGATTGAGTTAATTAGGTTTTCCAGTAACATGTAATAACAGTTTTCGAAATATAATGGGGGGCGGCTCGTTTTATCTGTCTACCTGTGGCTTGCAACCGATGCATTAATGTAAATCATAGATGCTGTGTGTTTGTCATCCCTATACGCGTGCTCATGCGAGATATGTGCATGTTTGCATATTTATCTAAACATAAATTCGCGACGCAGCTATTACTGAAATTCTAGTTTATCCGATGATCCTCTACTGTATCCATTCTGGATAAGCCGTGCAATTCATATTGATGTTTGCTTTTTCAGCATTGATTTCGTGATATTAATAAAAATAATAACATTAATATTTACCTTCAGATCCTGTTTCGTTGTGTGTTTATTTCTGCTTTTTCATTTTGTTGTTCCTACTGGTGGTCCTAGTACGTAGACATGATTTGTGTTTTTGGAGAGTGCAATGGGAACTTGCTTTTGCTATTTTTGGGTCCTCCAACAAAAATAAGAGCAAGACTAATTACGCTAGTGTGTCTTCTGTTACTCGTCCAATACCTCATTCAGAATCCTTGCCAGTATCAAGATCTAGAGGTGTTTCTAATGAATACTATGCCATTATAGATGCAGAGATTTCCGAGTTATCATCGACCAGCGATGATGAATATTTGCCTAGACAAGGACCTAGAAGTGGAAGGTACAAAAATTAAAAGAAGAGACACCTTCTTTTATTATTTATTATAAGGTTTCATTTTGAAACCACTTTGAAAAATCACCAGCAAAATAAAAATTAAACATTTCTTATAAAAGTCAAAAAACGATGAAACAAATTACAAGTTTCATTTCTTATGAAAGTCTAGAAAGTCTAGAAAACAATGTACCTGACCTGCATGTGACAGACCCATGGACTGGCATATGTTTAGCTTGCTCAGTTCGTTAAGGTTTGTGAACTTGAACCTTGAATGCATTTACAGGAGAGAGTGATATCAATCTTCTTCCCAAATCATGTTTGAGTTTGTTGGCAGGGTTTGTTGAAAACTAAAGGAATTTCGCTTTAGTTTCATATCACTCCTAGTCGCTTGTTTTAAAATTATAAAAGAATCTACTAAGGCTGTATCTACAAAATGCCAAAACAATCGTGGCCACCACTTTCTGCTTTTGCTCTTTGGACCATTTTCCTAACAGGTAAGCTTTCGGTTGGCCCATAAATAGTAGATAATAATGTAACACTTCTCCTATCTTTCCATTTTAATAATAATAATAATCCATGCATCCCCCAACAGTTTGCGCCAATTATAGGGGGCATCGGCTGGCCATGAGTTATTATTACGCCTGCGGCTGTAGACCGACTTAAGATGTTACTTTTCCGCATTTGCCGTGGAATTTGGAAAACTACAGAAAACCAAACTCAGAAAGGAAGCACCGGGGTTCGAACTCGGTACTGCCGGACTGCGAGGCAAATGTGCAAGCCACTAAGCCACCAACCCCCCAACGATTTTGCTCAAGCTAACCTTTCCTTCCTTGTAAACCAATACCATTCCCCTCTAGGAAGTTTTTTTTATCATCTTTCAGATTCTTTGGCAAACTCTTCCTTAGTTGGTTCTAACAGTTCCACAGCAATATATATTTTTCTTATACATCTGGTTCATTAGCTTCTCAGAGGTGAAAAAATTGTCGAAATAAACATGATATCCTTTACCATGTAGGTTTTCAGCCATCTTATGAACAAAATATTCTCTCAAACGCAATTTGTCGTTGTCATCGGTGGTGAGTTCGTCACTTTTTCCAGTTTAGATTTGAAAATTAGACACATATCCATCCACAATTTTGTACCCACGATTGAAACCTGAACGTCCTTTCAATTTAATCATGCTCTCGTCTACTGATATCTCCCTTGAAGGGCAATAAAAATGTTGGAATTTATTTTTCAAAGTAATGATAAAAGGACGGATCTTATAAAGCTTATCATGGCCTGCCTCCTTTTTCTTTGGCATGACAGAATAATTATCGTTCAAATGAATGTTGGTTAGGAGAAACCCAATACGGTTGACGTTCATCAACGATGAAATATACTAGACCAATAATCCCGGTAGCTTGGAAAGGGTTTGATTCCCATCATCATATTTATTGCGATTAAACGTTACCACATCTGGTCATCAAAGAAGCACTGCAAAAAATTTACAAGGTGTCGACTTATCCTGTACAATTTTAGGCCTGACAGCCTGATCAAACTGCCTCAAAACTGGGACAAAGTCTTATTTATTCCACACCAGTGTCACCAATAACACTAATTTCCACTAATTTCTTCATTCTCAAGCTCAGACTTCATATGTTCATCCTCGTCCTGAAAAACCTGTTGTATTTCCTCAAACAAGTTGTTCACAACATCTATATCATCTTAACCAACCCTAAACTTTGCTGCAAGATGGTATAATAGTGAAACCATTAAACAAATAGTAAAATTTTGATAAACTTTTGTTTGATATTATCAAATAAATTAGTTCTAATTTCACCACATTCAAACTCTACAACATTATACCTTATAGTATAGATAGATAGATACAGTAATAATTCATAAAAACTACATATCAACAAAATCATTCACTAAAAATTCGTCTACAGTGTAAAATGCCTTGAAGATGAGATAGTCCTTCAGAATGATTTTAAAGTGAGCAAATGGAAGTTGTCTAACATTAATTGGCAACGCATTAAAGAATTTTATTGCGTAATAATTCACCCCATCCATTGATTTAGATAGGCAAGGTAATTTAACTTATCACTTCCACGGCGTGTATTATATTCGTGGAATTCACCATTGCAAGTATACCTGCTGATATTTTTCTTTATAAACAGTAAGCACTCTAAGATAAACAAACAGGGAGCAGTTAATATTTTAAGTTGACTAAAGTACAACCGGCAATCATCTCTATATCCTAGACCCGCTAACATTCGAACACATCGCCGCTGAACACCAAAAACTTTAGCCAAATGAGACGAATGGCCCCAGTTTTAAATTGCGACTGAAACAGTGCGTAATAGACCTGAATCAGGTACTGCGGCGATAACCTGTCCGCAAGTGATCTAATAAGAAAAGTCAGCTTAGACAATTTAGCACAAAATAAATCAATATGAGGTTCCTAAGTTAATTTGCTGTCGACACAAGTCCCTAAGAAAGTTACCGTACCATTCGCAATCTCATTGTCTTGCTGCCGAAGACTAAAAAGCAGTGACTGGGATTTTGTTGAATTTAAAGTTAAATCATTAGCCAAAAACCAATCCTCAACGCTATTCTCACAATCCGCAACACACCCACCCAATTCATTGATTCACTCACTAGAATTGATTACCGTGGTGTCATCCGCAAAGAGAACGAAATCGGAACGAGGATTGCAGTGAGGAAGGTCGTTAACGTAAATAAGAAATAAACAGGGACCGAGGACAGAGCCCTGTGGTACTCCATACTTCAATTCACGCATGCCAGATATACATTCGCCAATCCTAACACATTGGAATCGATGGGTAAGAAACGACGAAGAAGAAGAAGCGCAAAATTATAAAATCTTAATTTTTCAATAAGAATCTTGTGACTAACACAGTCAAAAGCTTTCGTAAGGTCGAAAAACATTGCCTGTGTATATTTCTTATTATTAAAATTTGCTAATATTTGATTTGTGAAGCTGTTAATTGCTAATGTTGTAGATAATTTATTACGAAAGCTAAATTGTGAAGGGCTGTATAGTGAGTTTGTCTCGAAGTAATGGTCTATTTGGTTCTTAAGAACCTTTTCAAAAATTTTTGAGAAAACCGGTGTTAGAGAAATAGGTCGATAATTGCTTGGATCTCTATTATCACCACTCTTGAAAATCGGGACGACAGCAGATATTTTAAAAGACTTGGGATAGTAGCCGTGCATAATACATTGATTTATTAACTTAGTCAGCGGATAAATTATAATATTTTTAATCGTGTTCAAAATTTTGGAATTAACACCAAAAATATCAGAAGTACGAGAGTTTTTGATATTTGTGATAATATCACGAATTTCTGCGAAAGATACTTCACGGAATTTGAAAAAATCAGTACGCGGATTTTTTAAAAAGCTAAGTGGATCTGAATTCGTAGATGATAGACAACTAACGGTCATCTCAGCAACGTTCACAAAAAAGTCATTGAACGACTCCGCACTCACAGAACTCATTTCATGTGAGGAATTACTTCTTCTTGTATGATTAACTATATGTATTCCACAGAGACGATGGTTTGTGTTTGTGGTTTAGGAAAAATGCATCATATGCCTCAACTTTAGTCTGTTTCAATTTAGATCTGTAATTAGTACGCAAACCCTTGATTACATCGTTCGATATAATGTCAGGATACCTACTTCCAAAATGTGTAAAAAAACTTAATTTATTACGCAATTGAGCCAAGTCATTATTGAACCATTCAATATGGGGATTTTTGGGAATTTATTAGTTTAGTTTTTGGTGGAAAAACAACTCTCAATTGCGTTGGAGATAGTATTCATAAACAGATCAGTTTTCTCATCCAAATCCAAATTCGAATCAGTGACAAAAAGCCAACTAACATTCTCCAAGACATTCGTAACGAACCGGGCAGCTTCGCAGAAGACCACGGGTCCATTGGACCACCCGAAGTGTGCACCGAAGATACCACATCCGCCACACCATCAGAACCCATCACCGCATCAGACATTCCCCCAACACATGATAAACACAGTCACCATCAACCAAATACTCCTTCAAATGAGCGCAGACATGTTTCTTGCCCAGAATATTGAGATGGAGTCCACGGTGATGATAGAATCTCCTGTACAAGATGTTATTTATAGTAAATGTAACAACATGACTATGCTTCTGACACATATTGTACAGCCAACCATTAACATTTTCGATAAGGCCATTCAACTCCGTCCTGTCATGCCAATATAGAGCCAACACCCGTACTATCATAGCAGCCGTCAATGTCGTTAGCACCAGCTAGTACAACAAGATAGTCATCCTCATTGAAATCCCCAATTTTATCTTCCACAGCCGATATCACTTCAGCCACACCAGCATTGGCTTTAATAAAACTCTGTATTTGAAAGTTGCTGGTCAATTCACCCCGCAATATCTGATTGAACTGTACAATCAATTTCTCTGGACTGGCTGTAGCAACTTTTTTCGTGCGCGTTGTACTTTTTCTTAATTTATTATACATAACAGCTAAATGTCGTATTTTCTTTTCTAGTCCATTTACTTCATTTATCAAACAAAAGATGGGGGATTTTCTCTTTTTTGTTTTATTAATCAAATTATCAGAGTTTACCACAGTTTCCATAGAGATATTCGAATCGTTCATTGCATCCTTGAATATTTCATCTTCTTCTAGGATATAGCTAGAGTTAAACGCTTCCTTCAGTCGATTTACCAATACAATTTTTTGGCCGTCTTTATTCAATCCTCTTTTTTCAAGAATGTTCTTCAGTTCATCCTTTTCCAATGTAGATATTTTCGTTTTATTATCCATAATTTAATTATTTCGTGATTACTACACTTGAATAAGATAAACAATCAAACTTGATAAATAGCTTTTATCAGTGAATACAATGTGCGAACTTTTCACTATAAACGATCCAGTAAAACCGACAAAATTCAACGGAACAACCGGACCACGACATGCACGCGGGCAAGTACCGAGAGTTTCATATAAATGTAAATTATTATTTAACGGCAAACTGGCATTTATTTCAACAAACTAACTAATTAAAAACTCATGCCAGCTGGTTTGATTATCATTGCAGGGAAACTGGGGTTGTTCTTCGGACTTGTTTTAGTTTGAAATGATAGAGGGCGCTCAAATCCACCTAGGAATTATAATGGTTTCAGGAGAATACCACATTGCAAGGCAGGAAAATTTTTTGAATTTTTGAAACCGCTTCTCCTGAAAGGGTTAACACAACGCAATCCACATCAATATGAAAATTTGACTCGTCTTCTCAACAAAATTAATTACAAAGTGTATAAATGTCATATCAGCGCTGACCTCACATAGTTGTAGCAATTCTACTCGGTTTACAACTTGGGTACACGAAGGACTACTGTGTCTTTTGTGAGTGGGACAGTCGATTTCCTTTATTCTGTAACAGGCTTACTAAGATCTCTTGCAAAGAATTGTCTTGTATACCTGGTTCGGATTCGTAAGAGCTGAGGCTCTATCTTTGAACATTATCAATGATTTTATCACAAAGACTTAAAGTTTCAAAAATTGATTCGTGGTTTGTCTTTTCCGATAACTTTTGTTTTAGAAGGATCACGTCTAGTTGCAGTTGGATAATATTTGTGTGGGATTGATTTTTAAATTAAGATCTTCAACAGGTTCTTTTTTTTTCAGTTCATCAAAACAAAAATTAAAAGTTATCCATGGATTTTCTTGCATTATGCGACGAATTTCTTCTTCTACACAAGTTTAGGAACCAACCTCTCCAAACCTGCCAAAGCCCAGGAAAAGATGTCCTTATGAATGAATTTTAATGTCGAGGATATTAAAATTGAAACATTCATCTAATGTTCCCCTCTTATGCAAGTTAACCAAGCTAACCATAATAGAATTTAAACCAGTTTTTTCTAATGAATATTTGGATTCTATCAAAACCAATCAATTAAAAAAAAACTGCACCTAATTATAGGAAATGAAGTGCTAAGAAACGTGGAAGATTAATAAATTGAGATTAAAGGAAATATTAACGAAAACATGCCTTCAGAAATATTGACAGACTGGTCGTACACAAAGCACTGCTGTTTCCTTTGCGAGTGGAACAGTCGATCCAGTTTCCTAGACAAAAGCATATACTTCATAGGCTGCTCTTCGGTTCTCGGGTTCTCTGCCGTGTAGAAAAGTTGTGGTACTTAACGTTTCGATCATCATCGAAGTTCCACTTCACTTCTGAAGAAGATCACGACAAGATGATCGAAACGTTAAGTACCACAACTTTTCTACACGGCAGAGAACCCGAGAACCGAAGAGCAGCCATCAACAGCGGCCGCGAAAGCCTGAAGACTACATTCATATACTTCATAAGGCGCTTCATAGGTGGAACCTGATAAAATATTTCTACCGCCACAGAACTTAACCCAGAGTGATTTCAAGGACTGTGGCCTCGTAATAACAATAAACATCGGTATTACCACACACCACAACTTTGATTAATTATTCGAGACACGTGTTTCGAAAACGCATGGGTTTTCATCATCAACCGAACATTCGGTATTCCGTTGATTATGAAAACCCACGTTTTCGAAACACGTGTCCCGAATAATTAATAAAAGTTGTGGTGTGTGGTGATACTGATGTTTATTGCTATCGCAAATCCAAATTAAACGTCTGCCACAAGATGCACAATTTGAAGAGACAACTTGAAACGTGGTGCTTGGAATGCTTTTAAGAGTGTGACCCCAGATTTTGTGCTCTAGTGAACACAAAATCTGACTGAATTAATTGTTAATGAACTTCTTAGAAGGTGTAAAATGAGCCTTAAAATACATTTTTGACACTCGCACCTCGATTTGTTTCGTTCGAACGTCGCGTCGGCGACGTCAGTGATGAATGTTGGCTAATTATTGTTGGAGTTTGATATCAGAAAGTGCAATAGAATAGTAAGGCAGAATGTTTGTACCAAAACCTGACGTGACAGAATAAATTTGTTTTTAAAATTAAAATTAAAAAAAAATGACTAAAAGCAACACATCCCTGTTTATAAGAGTTCTCGAACAACACCTAACATCTAACAATACAAAGCTGTCCGATTTTTTTTTCTGTCCTCCAGGTTCTTGTGTATGTTTTCGGCTGTGACACGTGTGAATGTATTTTCTGCGGTATTCGCGCGGGTATCATAAATAACCGGCATGCCCTCGCGTATCCATCCGGGGATTCACATGATATAGAACATGTCAATTGCTACAAATGTTTGGAATACGGGTTCCCAGCGACAGACGTATGATGGCGACGAAGTCGAATTTCTCGCGAACGAATACATACACATATGGGAATGCGAGAAATATCATCGATGTTTCGACGAGGCGGTGGAAAATAAAAAAAAAAAAAAAACGAAAAAAAGAGCAGGAAAATATCCGGACATGATGAAAATTTAATGCAGGACGTGTTTTCAGGTAATAAAAGCTGTATGTATGTGTCTAAATAATAATCTAGTCATTTATTTCAGTTATGTAAAGCGATTTTGTAAAAGTATGTGAATGAAGTTGAATATACAGGGTGTTCTCCGACACTTTGATAGTTAAATGAAATTTAACGGTTTACTGTGCTCTATATATCGCGTTGAGGAACTCGATTTCTACCGCTTGGATAAAAACCAGTTCAATTGTTTGTTCTAAAAGGAAAAAGTATTTAGACTTGCCGCTATTCTATCCTCTAAACAGAGGATTAAATGTTTCTTCACAACCCTACACGGTAATTACCTCATTTATGTGTTAATTAGGTATTTGGCTTTGTAAATTCAAGAAAATTAGCTACCAATATTTACCTATTCAGAACATATAAAAGAAAACCCCACTTGGTACCCGATCAGGTGAAACTCAACTTTGAGTCGAAACTTTATGCAGATTATTCTGTGGGCTATTTTTGAAATTTCTGACGTTAGAGTTGTTGTAAAAGATTGTGTTTTTGTTGCAATAGTTTTTTTTTTTTTTGAAAAGTTGTAACATAATGGACGCAAAGAAAATAAGTCGATTGGTATTACACGAAGTCGCTATGAAGAATGGTGACAAATCAACTGAAAGTAAAAAACGAGCAATGTATCGGTTTATAGTTGATACATATGGGCTAGCCGAAGAAGATATATCAAGTAAAAATATTTTGTATTGGCTATAGAACATCAAGCGTTTTTATGAAAAACTGTTTGGCCACAAGAAGAAATTATTTTTTCTGATATTCCTAAACTAGGATTTGGTACAACAAATAATGGCAATACAGCTAGACGACCCCTAAATTCTCATCTGAAATAACTAGAATCAATGAAGATTTAATTCATAAATTTGGAATAATTTTAAAGACAATAAATAGTGATTTTGACATTAATGTAAATAATTTTCGAAAATATTTCTTTATCTGCTAAATACGCCGAAACTGCCTCCGTGACTTCATCATCGGCAGTAAATTTTTTACCCCGCAGCTCTTTTTTCATTTTCGGAAACAGGTAATAATCACTCGGGGCCAGGTCTGAGCTGTAGGGTGGGTGATTCACAATTTCGAAGCCCACCTTATGCACGGCAGCTAACGCAACGCGGCTCTTGTGACGGGCGCGTTGTCGTGCAAAAGCAGCACACCTCTCGTCAATTTTCCCCGTCTTTTCTCTTTAATGGCTTCTTTTAGTCGCTCTAATATCGAAGCGTAATATTCTCCGGTTATAGAAACACCTTTATCTTTATAATCAATCAACAATATTCCTTCCGAGTCCCAAAATACCGTTGCCATGAGTTTCCCAGCTGATTGTGACACTTTAAATTTCTTGGGAGGTGCTGTGCCCTTTTATGCCACTGCATGGAGTCTTGTTTGGACTCAGGTTCATAATGATGAACCCAAGTAACAATTCGACTCAATACACCATCCTTGTCTTCATTACAGAGGTCCAAAAATGCACGCGAACACTCTACGCGCTGTTGTTTTTGCGTCGGCGTGAGCATTCTCGGCAACCATCTTGCGCTGACCTTAGCCATGCCGAGATGATCGTCTAGGATTTTAAAAATTGTTGTATCGGATGCTCCAACCATTTCTGCGAGTTGTTTCTTCTTTAGTCGAGCATCTTCGAGTACAATTTTTTCAACTTTTTGGATAAGTGGTCACCTCAATGCTCTTGCCCGGCCTCGGGTCGTCTTCAAGGGATTCCCTTCCTTGTTTAAATAAACTATGCCACTTGTACACCATGGTTTTTCCTGGACAAAAGTCGCCGTAAACCAATGACATCTCATTCATTATGGTCGCGACTGATTTTCCTTGCCTGATAAGGAACTTTATAACGGCACGATATTCGATTTTGATTATGTTACTTGGTTGACGATAGCTCAAAGACTAACTGTCTAATACTGTGGTCTTTCTTTCTCTTCTGAGGCCGAATTCTCTCATTCCTAAGCCCCTCATTCGTCTTTTGCTTGGCCCTTCTGGCCGGAGTGTTTGATTTCTTGGGACTTCGTTAGTCATCTTTGACTATGGGAATCAATGAAGTATGGCTGTTCTTTGTTCTACGTTCTTGATCTTTATGGCTGGGGATCTTCAATGGTAAGGGCCCTTCTCACTTGTACTCTTGGCGGGGGTCTGTCCGGGTCAAGGTCAGCGAGCCGGCTTATGAGAGGATTATCCGATCTTTGGATGCCTTGGTGTAGTACGTGCCGTTTTAGAGACGGCACTCCCAGGTCCTCTCTTAGTTGCGCGTTTCTGACGAACCACGGCGCCCCCGTTACCAGGCGAAGGATCCGATTCTACAGCGTCTCAAATCTCTCGAAGTTCGACTTCGCCATACTGAACCACGTAAGTGAGCCTGTTACTAGAAGAAGGTAATTTGTTTTTGACGGATATTTTAGAGTTAGTAAATGTTGTTGCACTGATCAAATGATATCTATTTTTCGCATTTAAGGGTTATATTTTAGCGTAAGTTTTACAAATCCAGGTTTTTTTAATGTATAATTTCAGATTTAGCATTCACAAAAACATAAACTTACTCAACTTTTAATGTAAAATTTGTTAAAACTAAAGAGTAAACAATTTAGATCGCGTTTTTCGCGTTGTGAACTATTGTGGGCCGGTCGCTAGTAGAGAAGGGTTAAGTTCAAAATAATCATAACGGCAGGGAATTGTGTGGGGGAGGAGGGTGACAGTTCTTGATCAAACTTCACATTAACAATAATAAATGACAGCCGGCCTGATGCGTATATACTTTGTTTCGAAGCCAACGACAACAACAGTTATCGATGGCTTCTTCTGTGACATTTTCGCGACCCCTTGCATTCGCTGCCACCCACTCGTCGATCTCTTCATTTCCGGCATCCTCACTTAGAACAAACTGATCGATAGCCGCAGAAATTACGCGGCTACTCAGCGATGTGGGAGATAGTTGGTTCCTGAGTTCAATTCTCCGAATAGAATTGTATTCTGATCGATGTACCATTCCCCGTTGGAAACAAAGTGATTAAGAGGGAGGCAACATTATAAATGGCGAGAGACATTTACATCCACAGAAATTATACAGAAAGTCTCAACAGCTCAACAGTCAAATTAGCAACATCCTTAACCGTCATTTGTTTAATTTTATCTGTCATCTTGATATTGCAGACGTTTATTTTGTGTTGGATTCTGTGTGATAGGACAAGCTAGCCCTGGAGGGTGATTTTTTATATGTGATGTAGCTTTCTCTCAGTTCTTCTGCTAGTTTAAATATAAAATCTTGTCGACTAATTTTTTGACTTCTAACTTCTTTCTATAGTATCGACGCATTTATGGCTGCCATGTCGAGGATATTGAAAAAAAATTGAAGTGGCCATCTTCCCGATGCTGATTTTGTTGAATATTGACGTGCCATTTGGTCCAAAACATCAACTCCAAATTTTGTTTCATTGTAGAATTTTACCATCTCAGTCAGCTTTTTTTCTCCATTCCCTATGTCAACATCTGGATGCATGAAACTAAACAGGAACAAATGTATGTTTATTTTGCCTATATAATAATAAAGAGTGAGTGTCATTCTTATTTATATATTTCGGAGCTGTATAAATCCTGCTGTGAATGTTTTAGCGAAAGCAACATTTGTTTTCTTTGACGGTTCAGAGTTTCCACTAAACTGGTCCCGTTTCTCTCTAATTCTTTAGCTAATTTTACGGAAGTAAAAAAAATTATCGGTGGTTACGTTCCTACCTTTATTCAAAAACGGTTTCATTAGTTTCAAGACTACATGTTCACCAAGAAAAAAAGATTTTGCGACCGTTGATCATCTTTGCCAAGGCAAGGAAAACGGTTTATCAAATATTTAGACTTTACACAGGCTGCCAGCCAAAATTTAAAATACAATTTTCGATAAACGGATTCCAAATTTTGGACGCAAGAGCAAATTCACATTACATATTTCGCAGAATTCTCTCCGTGTCAATTTTCCAAACTATAGGATGTTCATTCTCTTTGTTCATTTTGAAACTGGAAGCACGAGTTTCTTCTTTGGAAGCAAAGCTTTTCATCATCTTGAAGTTTAAGGCGGTGTCATGAGCGTTGTAGAAAAAAAAAGTACGGAGGAGGCGCCAAAAAAAAATCAAGAGAAGCATGATTCATTCAAAGATTATTTAGATTTTAAAAATGAACCGATAGATTAGAATTAAAAAAAAACTGTTTCTAATATAACAACAAAAAGCTAGCTATGAAGGAAATATTTGGAACAGTATGGTCTAATAATGGTACAATTTTTACTAAAGTAGGTAGTAAAATATTTAAAATAAATACTTTTTCTGACTTAAATTCCATATCTAACGCAAAATAGCTGTACAATGTGCTATGCAATTGTTTTTGCCTCCTTACTTTTTGCGCATCCGCTGGCTTATATTTGCGGTTTTTATAACTGAAAACTGTGTTTTGCCTGCATACATTTATATTTAGTTATTTTTATCTAGTGTAGAATTGCATTATCCGTTATTACTCAAGCGAATATCGATATGTTTGTCATGTTTATTTACGTAAAGGTCTTTTATACAGGGTTTCTAAAATTAACTGTTGAATTAAACTGTAATTTACTATAATGTATAATCAATATTAAATAGTTGTTAAAATCTTGTATTTCTGAAAAGTACTCAATTTTTCTCAATGAGATTGGCACATTTGAACGTGCGATCATTAACTCGTCATTTGAACGAAGTGCAAACTTTAATACTGCAACACAACGTTGATATTTTTGCGATTTCAGAGACTTGGCTATCTAATAATATATCTAACTCAGATGTACTTATCAATGGATATAATTTATTCCGTCGTGATCGGAAGCAGCGTACAGGGGGTGGAGTGGCGATGTTTGTGAAAAACTCTTTAAAAGGCAGAGTAATTGAATCCTCGAATTCTATTGAACAACTCTGGCTAGAAATTTGTATCTCTTCTGAGAAATTCATATTTGGTGCTGTATATAAGCCACCAAAGTTTAACTACAAATATTTTGTTGACGAAATAGAAAATTCCATTGCTAGTTCCCTCATAATTACAGAAAATATTGTATGTATGGGAGATTTCAATATCAATCTGCTCGATAGCGACGCAGCCCCTTCGCGATATTTGTCTGAAACCATCTCCTGCTTTCAATTTCAACAAATAATAAGCGAACCGACTAGAACATCACTTTCATCTTCAACTTTACTGGATTTAATTATTGTATCAAAACGAATTATGTATAAGAACTTAGTTGTTACCAATGTTGATGTTGCCGATCACTCTTTCACCCACTGCGAAATTTTAACTCAGCAACCAAATGCAAGTACTCCTAATTTCAAATATAGAGACTTTAAAAATTTCAATGAAAGCCTATTCCTGCGGCACTTGCAATCTCTTCCCTTAGACGACATTTTTTACATAAAAGATATCAATAACAAAGTTAATTTTTTCACGATGCAGCTGTCTGCACTGTTCGACTTGCATTGCCCGCTAAAAACTGCCTCACGCCACAATCAATACACACCTTGGATAACAGACAATATCAAACTCATGATGTCATTGCGCGATAAGGCTCTTAATAGGTTCAGAACCACCGGCAAGCCGGAACATTGGCAATATTACAAAGATTTACGAAATTGTACAAAGAAAAGCTTGCTAAACGAAAAGAAAGCCTATTTCAATTTTAGAATTGAATCCTCTAACTCCAAGACCCTATGGAAATACATGAAATCTTTGAATGTCTCTTCTAAAAACAGAAATGTCATTTTACCTCAAGAATTAACTAATGTCGACGACATCAATAGATTTTTCATCAATTCAATCCCTAAAACCTCAAGTGACAGCAGTGCCATTGTCACATATTTTAATACAAACACAATCAATAATACTCCTACTCATTTTACTTTTAAATTAATCGACGAGGTCATCATCAGCAAAATCCTCCAATCAATTACCAGTACATCGCGTGGATCTGACGGCCTAAACATAACGATTATAAAATTATGTGGACCCTTTATTCTAAAACATTTAGTTCACCTGATTAACTCGTGTATTCTTGAAAGCTTTGTGCCCGATGTCTGGAAACATGCATATGTCTTACCGCTACCAAAAAAACCAGAACCAACTTCTTTCTCAGATCTAAGACCAATAAGCCTTTTACCCGTTTTATCAAAGATTTTGGAAAAGATACTCACTAACCAACTACGTGTTACGTGAATACATCGAATCTCAAAATATTTTACCTGGCTACCAATCTGGTTTTCGCGCCGGCCACAGTTGTGAGACAACTCTGTTAAGTGTTACCGATAATATACTGTCCGCAACAGATAGGAAACTACTAACAGTATTAGTACTCTTAGACTTCAGCAAGGCGTTCGACACAGTTAATCACGCGATACTGTCATCCATGTTTCACTTCATTGGACTTGAGAAAAATGCAGTCGATTTACTCGACAATTTGTTATTAAACAGAACTCAGTCTGTCGTTCTTGAAGATAACGTGTCCTCACCTTTGCAGTTGAACAGTGGTGTGCCACAAGGCTGTTCAATAAGTCCTCTGCTTTTCGCCATTTATACAAGTGTTATTTTCAGTAGCATCAAGTATTGCAAGATCAAAATGTATGCTGATGATACTCAACTGTGTTATTCATTTCCTCCTTCCAGCATTATGGAGGGCGCTCAAAACATACAATATGATTTGGATATTGTGTCGTCCATTTGTAGTAAATATCAGTTATTCTTAAATCCCTCAAAATGTTCCGTCATGGTTTTTGGCAAACCAATGATAGTGGAGTCCTACTTTAACGCCATTCAACTTACACTAGCAGGTACAAGGTTACCGTTGGTCCGGGAAGCAAAGGTATTGGGTCTATCGATTGATAATACATTCAGATTTAAAAAGCATATATCTTCATGTATACAGCGTGCATACAGTGGACTGAAGATAATATATCCTCATCGATCTTATTTATCGCAGCAAACAAAATCCGTACTCTGCAATTCCCTAGTTCTCTCGCACTTTTCTCACTGTTTATGTGTTTATTGGCCTTGTTTAGATGAAATATCGAAATCTCGAGTACAGAGAATTCAAAACTCTTGCATTAGACTCAATTTCGGCATTCGTAAATATCAACGAATATCACAAGCCTTTCAGCGTAGCGGCTGGTTGAAGATGAACCGCCGCTATATGCTTCGATCAGCATCATTGTTTCATTCTATAGTCACCACCAGTACCCCTATATATTTGTACAAAAGAATTCAGTTTAGAACAGACGTACACAACATCAATATCAGGAATAAGGGAACCATTACTCCCCCTGCACAGCACGACATTGTTTGAAAGATCATTTTCGTTCAACATATATAAAATTTATAACAGTGTACCTGTCCATCTGAAATCCTTGCCACTTAAAAAATTTAAACGTGAATTGTTCAATGTGCTTCTCTCTTCGCAACAATATGTGATGACCTTAAAGTTACGAACGGATCTGCTGCAGTTCTAGTATATAATGAATGAAATGGGTTACATCCAGAATATTAGTCTTAAGTTAGGTATAAGCTCTTAACTCTTATATTTTATACTATTAGTATCACGAAGATCAGGGTATAGTGTAAGAATGGCAAGGGAGCTCCCCTCTCAAGCCAAACTATGCCCTGGGATTTCTCTACTCTGTACTTTTTTTTTAATCTTTTTTCTATTATGTATTTTGTGAGTGGAAGAAATAAAAGCTATTATTATTATTATATTGTACATTGCAACAAAACAACTTTAATCACCATTCATATTGTTGTGTACCCTGTATTAACTCATCCTTTCGCTGTACTAACTCCATCTGACCCCGTTTTACAGTTCTACATCGATTCGGGGTTTCCCCTCCGCACTTTTAATTTACAAAATGTTTGTGTGTTTCTCCGTACTAGTACATACAATGTAGGTATACCGGGCGTAGCAGGTGTCGCACATCTACACGTCTTCGACCCCATCTCATTTCCTCCCCCACCGAAAACCGGGCAACTATATATATATATATATACACCGCAGCGACGACGTCAGCGACATCTGGTAGCGTTTGTGCGAGAAACAGAAACGATCCGGGTTGATAATCCCGAATATAGTTTCGGGTCCGCAACGATATATCATACGCTCGCGTTTTTGTTAATTAATCAAGATTAATTTGCGACTCGGCGACTGCAGAGGAAGCCGAAAACACGTTCGGTTTCACCCGGTATACGACCGAGGGATGGTTATTAAAAATTAATAAAATTCGTGCTTGAATTAATGACACCAAATATGTCCTACATTCACAGAACGATATGAATTAATAATAAATTTTAGCAAAGTTAACACGAAATCGTCCTTCGAAATTAAACTAGTCTCGTAGGTACTAAATATACATATTCTTATTGACATCTATTATAATAGTTGGAACTGCGTGGTCGCCTCGAGAGGTTAATGAATAAGTTAATAATACTGGGATTGCCGCAGCACAAAGGTGATCCGAGCATTGTCCGACTGCTAAAGTAAACTAACTGTACGAAATGCTGTTCTTCTAATTTAAAGGTCAAGTGGTTTGAATGGTATGTTATATGAACGTGGATTACATTAAAACAGGTCGTTCTACCTCTTGACGCAAGAGTTTTTTTCTAATTTAAAATTTATTATACAACTTACAAAATAAAAAAAAAAGGCTTGAGGTGTTTTATTAACGTTGTGATGTAATTATAGTTGTCTTCAGTGTTTTAATACGACACTATCATCTTATGTTCACTTTTTTAATTCAAGTTCAAGGTAATATTATAAAGAGGTTGATTTACATACCTACGTCATTCACGCGGAGATAATCATTGCATTTTAATATAAAGGTGTTTCTAGAGACGTCGATTCGTCAACGTATACAAGAGTTGGATATTACAACAGCCACTCTTCAGCGTATTCTGACTAAAAAATTGCATCTCCACGCCTACAAAATTCTCCAAAGTGACTCAACAACTTCTGCCAAGAGACCATGAACAGAGTTCACCAATTGGATCCTTGAACAAACAGAAGTGAATGCCAACTTTTTTCCCGTGAATCCAGAATGCCAGATCAATATTGATCAAAACACCAGTGACTTCTTTGAAACTGACACTATACATATCTTCTGCTTGGCGTTTCCAACTCTCACAGCATTAGAAAGGAACTTTAGATTTGAATTTACTATCTCAATACTTCTTCTCTACAATAAATAGTTTTAGAGATACAGCCGTTTTCTTCTTTTTTTTTCTATGATGATAATAAGAGCTGCGAAGCAATGATTACTCTTTTCAGTATGGGGTCTTGATCCAACTAAATTGGAACCATGTAGCTCGACAAAAGCACAGCAAACGGATGATGGAACGACCATCATAACGATTAAGTGCTGACTTACTTGCATTAAAGAGGACTCAGATGAGGGCAGTAAAATGAAGCTGATGAACCCCTACGCAGATTCTGTAATGAGGAGGAGGAAACCTTGATAGTAATCAATCAATCAATCAATCAATGAAGTCTTGATGGACGACCATGCCTCGCTCATGAGACTGGGATTGTCGATTGTTCTTCTTCGTTATCTTCCTCGTCTTCATCCTGACAGGCCAACAGTTCAGCATCAGTTAGACTACCACGGGCGTCAATGTCATAGAATGTCAACATGAATGAAGTCTAATTCACCATCCAGAATCGCATAGAATAGGTTTGCTTCATTCTAAAGACCACGAAGCCTGTTTCGTGTTGTCTGTTCTTGTAGGGTGGCAAACTAGATATTTTTCCAGGCCTTATCAACATGAATCATGATTATGGTGATCAAAACTGTTAGTATGTATGTTCAGATTTCTGCTAATTTTTTAAGTAAAGCTATCTCGTTCAAATGAAACAATTTTTCTGCGATAGTTTTAAAATTTTCGATAATGATCTGGTCCTACAGTCTAAGGCAGACTGCACACTGAAGAAACCAGTTGCATGAAATTAGTTTCACTCGTTGAACTCGATGAAATTATAGAAAAGTATCCATTCCCCAATAACTTTCGTTTCTTTTTTTCTGTTTTGATACCAGCACCATAGTACTACAACGTCTTCATCATTCGACCACATCTCAGGAACTGATTATCTACCAGTTTCGTCAAAGTACTGTCAAATATCTGTTTTGCAAAACTTGTTTTATAAAACCGGTTTTATGAAACTAGTTTCGTCAGTGTGCAGTCTACCAATGGTGATGGGTTGTTATCTATAGTGCAGTTGTCAAAAAAGAAAAAACAGTTAACCGAAATTAGCATGGGTGGCTGAAGCAATTTTATTTCTTTCAAAGAGCATGATTTTACAGATTTTCCTAGTCTTATAGACCAGCTCCCAAACAGGTTGATGTAGAATACGTCAGGTGTGTACAGGGGTTGATCATTTCCAACTAGGTAAGAATAGATTGTACAACCAAAGCTCACAAACGAAGAAAAGTTTCGCAAGGGAACACACAATCATTTATCATGTTAGTCAACTTATTCGAAAAGAGACCTGTCAAACTGGCCATTGAATCCGGTCACATGATTCTGTTTACTCTTCACTTTAAGCACCCCTCCTCCTGCCCCGTTGATACCTTGATACCCAACTGGCACAATAATCTCATCGACTCAACTTATTCAGAACCAAATCGTGGATTTTTTTTTGCTTTAGTCACTGTAAATGGGAATTTCTTAATATTATTATTAATTATATTATTCGAAAATCATATTATAATTTCCAAAACTTTTTTAAATAAGTAGAAATTTATTCATAAAAACACCTGTACAATATGCAACCCATTTAATCGAACGTCACCTACATCTAGTGGTAGATTTACGAATTTCGAACTATTTCCTACCGCTAACAGATGGCGCTACCTACCCTGAATTAGACCCGAAATGCCGCCAAAATCGTCGCGATTCAAACGATTTATTAGAGATGATACGATTGTATATATCTATTATAATTTTACATCTACATACATATAATTAACTAACAACAATTCTTTGATTGTGACGAATATTAAGCGAGATTTTTTTTCTGTTACAGCTTTCGGAGCTCGAACAACGGGTGTTAGAGGCGGAAGGAAGAGCGGAAGAGGCCGAAGACAAGGTGAGTAGTATACGATCGTACGGCTAGACAGATAAGGATAGGAACGGTTTAGGAGATGGGGATATATAAGCGAATATAGCCGGTAGCCAGGCAACGCTTCTCTCACTTTCGTTTGTTATTGATTATTTTTCGTCGCGACGCAGCTGCCCGTTTGACATGGCGTCGTCTTGCAGCTGACAGAAAAACACGTAGGAAAATTTGTTTCCAAATTTTGTTTTTTCGGTTATATCGGTTTGTCTTATTTGGTGTGTAACGGTTTTTGCGAACGTCGATTTGTTGTTTGTGTGGATGATTTTCCGGTAAAATGTAAGTCTGATTCTTGTATACAATAACTTGTATGTATGTGTATTAAATTTTAATTTGTACTATCAGAATTATTTCTATTATTGACTAGAGAAATTAAAAAAAAGAAACAGTATAGTTTTAAAGATCTAGATTGTTTATTTTAATTTTTTTTTAAACGAACCCTGTATATGATTTAGAAATTGTTATATTTGTTATGTTTGTATTTAGGTTGTGTAAATTGTGATGTCCGGAAATGCATCTTATTGACAAATGCAAGGATTAGAATATGGTGGATAAATACAGTTGTATAAAAGTGGATTGTAGCTTGTTCTTTTTTTGTTTAGATCTATGTAATTAGTATATAATATATGACGTGGTATATAGTATTAGAATTAAGCTGACCTATTTTATTTAAAATTAAATTGATATTTTTCAAACAGTTATGTGTAGCAGTTATAGAGGAAAAATAAAATATCTAGTCAGTATTGACAAAATTGAAATAATTAATATTAAAACAACCACGTGTCTTTTTTTTCAAGTCACATGACGTGTATTTTGGTTAGGTACATATTGATGTCGTGCAAGTTCTTAATTTTTAATTTTAGTTTCCAAAATATGCCCAAATCGGAATCTTCTAACTTCACATGGATTGGTACAGCTAAGATCTTTAGATTAATTCTAACGTTAAAGGAAAATATCTTTGTTGGTTTTCAATTTCTTTAAATATTAGATGGAATAGGTTTAGATAATACATAATAACATTACAAACCAACAGGGTCAATTCTAGAACTGGCTCGATCATGTTAAGAAAATTAAGCTCTTGATCAGCCTGTTTTGCCATGTTTTTTCCATGATTTCGTTCTTGGGAATAGGAGGTGGTAACGAAATTTTGTTTTTAACAATTATATCTCGATTATTAAACACAGTATGCTTGGTAAAATGATGCAACGTAGGTCTGGAACAACTCTCAAAAATTTATTTTGAAGGAAGGAAATTTTGGATCGATATAGGACAAAATTGAAACAATACCCAACAGTTTGGGCAATACCCAACAGGAAAAAAGGCATGGAAACTTCACTTCTTCCTCAATTCTTTCGAGAAATAATCATGATTAAAACACTATAAAAGAGGGAAAAGGAAAAGATGGCTATGAAATTTAAATGAATGAAAAAATTGAGGGTTGGGGTGTTGGCAAAATTTTGTCATCTAACATATCGTATTTCTTTTTTATATCTTGATTTCAGGTTACTCTCGTAAATGTCCTGTTCATAATGTTATAAAGTCACGTATCTATCTTTCTTGAACTAGGCAAAACACAAAGGTGAAATTTGGAAATTTGTTCAACACAACTACAGGAACCTTTAAAAGTTTGTGTGCTCTAGTTTTTTTTTTTTATTCTAGTTGCTTCAAGTTATTCTAGTAGACTTTTACACAACATATAGCCAGCTATAGCTGAACATGTCCATACATTGCTAAGAGTAAGAAGAATGTGTTAAGAAGAATTCTGATTATGGTTTAGATCTTGTTTGAGTTAGTTTAGATCTCGTTCGATTTGGCTTAGTTGGGCTATCTTCTAAATCAGCTTAAACCAGATCTAAAGTTAATGGAAACCAGGTCAAACTCGACCTAAATCAGAATAACTCCTTTTTTTTAATCGAAAAGTTTTTAACATCCTTTCTTAAAAATATTATTTTCTACAAAAGTGAGTTAGTAAAGTTATCTAAATTAAACATGTTGAAAAGTCGAGAAATTAGCATTAGAAGCAGTTCTAGTTGTTTCAAGAAACAGTTCTCTATAGTTTTAATTTTGAAAAAAAATTTTCAAACTTATAAACGCTCCAAACAGAAGAACGAGGATCATTCTTTTCCCCAATGATTTCATTCAGAACAACTTGAATAACATTCAAAATTAGAAGGTGAAATGAGGAAGAATTTCCTTAGTTGCAGATGAAATCCATATTTAAATGATGAAAATTTCAAAAATGAAATAAAACTTTCTCATATCTGTCCAATTTGGGGAGCCAACCCCTTCAAAGACTTTTGAAACAAGCTCTACGCGAAATTGCCACTTCAACTCAATCCAGAAAATACAAGTTTTGCTGCTAATATTCAAGAGTATAAAAATAAAAGAGCACAAACTGGTAAACACTTCATTTAAAGATGGGATGCAATGAACTGACTGGTTTCTCCTTTTCTTTGTTTCAACTTCTGAAAACTTATTATCCTGTTTCTCTATCTTATTGTTGGCCTGTAGTTTTGAAGGAAAAGATTCTAAGAGCAAATTTTCAAGAGTACAAAAGAGCACAAACTTATAAACGCTCCATTTAAAGATGGCATGCAATGAACTGACTGGTTTCTTCTTTTCTTTGTTTCAACTTCTGAAAACTTGTTGTTTTGTTTCTCTATGGTATTGTTGGCCTGTAGTTTTGAAGGAAAAGATCCTATGAGCAAATTTTCAAGAGTAGAAAAGAGCACAAACTTATAAACGCTCCATTTAAAGATGGCATGCAATAAACTGACTGGTTTCTCCTTTTCTTTGTTTCAACTTCTGAAAACTTATTATCCTGTTTCTCTATCTTATTGTTGGCCTGTAGTTTTGAAGGAAAAGATTCTATGAGCAAATTTTCAAGAGTACAAAAGAGCACAAACTTATAAACGCTCCATTTAAAGATGGCATGCAATGAACTGACTGGTTTCTTCTTTTCTTTGTTTCAACTTCTGAAAACTTATTGTTTTGTTTCTCTATGGTATTGTTGGCCTGTAGTTTTGAAGGAAAAGATTCTAAGAGCAAATTTTCAAGAGTAGAAAAGAGTACAAACTTATAAACGCTCCATTTAAAGATGGCATGCAATAAACTGACTGGTTTCTCCTTTTCTTTGTTTCAACTTCTGAAAACTTATTATCCTGTTTCTCTATCTTATTGTTGGCCTGTAGTTTTGAAGGAAAAGATTCTAAGAGCAAATTTTCAAGAGTACAAAAGAGCACAAACTTATAAACGCTCCATTTAAAGATGGCATGCAATGAACTGACTGGTTTCTTCTTTTCTTTGTTTCAACTTCTGAAAACTTGTTGTTTTGTTTCTCTATGGTATTGTTGGCCTGTAGTTTTGAAGGAAAAGATCCTATGAGCAAATTTTCAAGAGTAGAAAAGAGCACAAACTTATAAACGCTCCATTTAAAGATGGCATGCAATAAACTGACTGGTTTCTCCTTTTCTTTGTTTCAACTTCTGAAAACTTATTATCCTGTTTCTCTATCTTATTGTTGGCCTGTAGTTTTGAAGGAAAAGATTCTATGAGCAAATTTTCAAGAGTACAAAAGAGCACAAACTTATAAACGCTCCATTTAAAGATGGCATGCAATGAACTGACTGGTTTCTTCTTTTCTTTGTTTCAACTTCTGAAAACTTATTGTTTTGTTTCTCTATGGTATTGTTGGCCTGTAGTTTTGAAGGAAAAGATTCTAAGAGCAAATTTTCAAGAGTAGAAAAGAGTACAAACTTATAAACGCTCCATTTAAAGATGGCATGCAATAAACTGACTGGTTTCTCCTTTTCTTTGTTTCAACTTCTGAAAACTTATTATCCTGTTTCTCTATCTTATTGTTGGCCTGTAGTTTTGAAGGAAAAGATTCTAAGAGCAAATTTTCAAGAGTACAAAAGAGCACAAACTTATAAACGCTCCATTTAAAGATGGCATGCAATGAACTGACTGGTTTCTTCTTTTCTTTGTTTCAACTTCTGAAAACTTATTGTTTTGTTTCTCTATGGTATTGTTGGCCTGTAGTTTTGAAGGAAAAGATTCTAAGAGCAAATTTTCAAGAGTACAAAAGAGCACAAACTTATAAACGCTCCATTTAAAGATGGCATGCAATGAACTGACTGGTTTCTTCTTTTCTTTGTTTCAACTTCTGAAAACTTGTTGTTTTGTTTCTCTATGGTATTGTTGGCCTGTAGTTTTGAAGGAAAAGATCCTATGAGCAAATTTTCAAGAGTAGAAAAGAGCACAAACTTATAAACGCTCCATTTAAAGATGGCATGCAATAAACTGACTGGTTTCTCCTTTTCTTTGTTTCAATTTCTGAAAACTTATTATCCTGTTTCTCTATCTTATTGTTGGCCTGTAGTTTTGAAGGAAAAGATTCTAAGAGCAAATTTTCAAGAGTACAAAAGAGCACAAACTTATAAACGCTTCATTTAAAGATGGGATGCAATGAACTGACTGGTTTCTTCTTTTCTTTGTTTCAACTTCTGAAAACTTATTGTTCTGTTTCTCTATCTTATTGTTGGCCTGTAGTTTTGAAGGAAAAGATTCTAAGAACAAATTTTCAAGAGTACAAAAGAGCACAAACTTATAAACGCTCCATTTAAAGATGGCATGCAATGAACTGACTGGTTTCTTCTTTTCTTTGTTTCAACTTCTGAAAACTTATTGTTTTGTTTCCTTATCGTATTGTTGGCCTGTAGTTTTGAAGGAAAAGATTCTAAGAGCAAATTTTCAAGAGTACAAAAGAGCACAAACTTATAAACGCTCCATTTAAAGATGGCATGCAATAAACTGACTGGTTTCTCCTTTTCTTTGTTTCAACTTCTGAAAACTTATTGTTCTGTTTCTCTATCTTATTGTTGGCCTGTAGTTTTGAAGGAAAAGATCCACTATTAATTATCTTTAAACGGATTAATGGCAAGATCTTTTTTAATGTCTTAATTGGAACGTAAAAGAGGATGAATCACTGCTGAGTGTGAAGACTAAGACTGAATCAGAAAATATTTTGGGGTCATCATCATAATCGTTATTTACAGTCCATTTCTAATGAAATAGTTTTTTTTCCACAAATTGAAATACGATGCCATTGCCTTGTTCTTTTTTAATGTCTCTTTCATCAATTTTTCAACTACAGTTGGTGTAGTTTTTGGAGCGAAAATATTTGTTCTTCAACTTATTTTCCACTTGGTCAACTATTTATATTCTTTTTTAATCTATTACATAATTATTGGAAATTTTGCAACAATTTTTTAGATTTTTTTCTTCGTACTTTTTGACTAGGGTTCTTTGTTTGGTGTACTACGTGGTGGACTTCAAAACTTGCACAAAATTAAAATGAAAAATTTAAATAGAAAATCCACGTTGCCAAACCGTTGTCTTTACCACAAACTAGCTCTAAGGATGCCGTAATACCACCACACACAAAAAAAATATTTTCAATTTAACCAAAACATCTATCATGGAGATATTTGCACTAACTAATTTAAAATAATGTGCCCTACTTGCGTCACATCCGACCAACAATTCACAAGCCATACCATATGACGCATTGCAGCAGATTATCATTATTATCAAAAACATCACCCTGCATGTCTCTCTGATGAGTCATTTAACCCAAATAAATAGTCGGAAGGGGGCCGCCACCCCACATGTCACACGCCGTATCAAGTTGCTTTGTTTAGGGGTCCCTCCATTGTCAGTGAAGGCTTTGCGGTATTTTCTCTTACAATCCAACTGAGATTTCCTATTGCGTCCGTTGGTGTTGTTCAGTTCTTCTGGAGAAAATTGGGGATTTGTTCTTCCTATTTTACTACATCGTGAAATAAGATTTGTGTTCGGTTTAATTAAGACTGAAATAAAGAAAAAATAGAATTATTCCTTTTTTTTGATATGGTGATTAGGGACTTTCAAGTTGTCAACTCTCAACGATGACAAATTAGCTGTTTTTCAGATTTTAATCCAGATTAAAGGCAACGTATTTTGGTAGGTGAGAGGATCTTATCATACCTTTGTTTTCATGCGAAAGCTAATCTAATTGTATATTTGAGTAATTTACTATCTTCACACGTTAAAAAAAAGAAATTCTTCAGTCTAGACAGTTTTTTCGAACATGCAAATGTAGATTTTTTAATTTATTTGTTAAAATTATTATATATGAGACAATGCATTGAATTACTTCATTCAAGACAAGCTAAGAAGGCGACAAAGCCTTCATTTCTTTCTTCCTTTTTTAAATAAAAAATCCAATATTTGTGATTTGACAGCTGTTCAAATATTTTGACATAATAATAACGATTTTTACAATATTACAGCTGCTTCCAATATTTCAACAGCATACAGCTACACTTGTCAAATCTAAAAATGCTGGTTTTATAATTTGACATATCTAACGAAATTTTGACATTTACATTCTTTTAAAACTGCAAGAAACAACTGTTGTTACAATTTGACAACTGGCAGATATATTTTGGCACAGCTTTTGCAAAACTGTAAGAAATACATTACATTTGTTAAATCTTAAAAAAAAACACCTTTGTAATTTGACAATTACGCCAGTTAAACCGTAGAAACAACGATTTTTAAAATTTGACAGCTGCTTGCAATATTTGAACAGCATACAGCTACAATTGTCAAATCTAAAAATGCTTTACATTCCTTTAAAATCGCAAGAAACAGCTGTTACAGTTTGACAAAAATACATTAAATTCTCTAAATCTAAAGAAAGCCATCTTTGTAATTTGACAGCTTTAAGAACGTTTTGACAATTACGTCAATTAAACCGTAGAAATGATTGATTTTTACAATTTAACAATAATTGCAAGAAATATTTTGATACGAGCATTAGAAAGAAGTTGGTTTTGTAGTTTGACAGTTGTAGGAATACTTTGACAGTTGCACCCATCAACGCTATAACAAACAACTGTTGTTGTTTTTACAGTATTACATCCACCACCAATATTTTCACACGACTAGACATTAGAACTGTCAAAAATAAGTGTTTATATGATCTAAAAACGCTGTTTTCGTAATTTGACAGCTCTAAAACTGTATTGATAGATACAACTGTTACAACTATAAAAACAGCTATTTTTAAAATTTGACAGCTGTCAAAAATAAGTATTTCGACAACTATTAGAACTGTAAAAAACAAATGTCAGTAGTATTTTGACAGTTATCTTTATCGAGAAAAAAATATGTTTGTATAATTTGACAGCTACAAAAATATTTTGACAGTTACACCCATCAAAACAGTAAAAAACGACAACTGCTTTTACAATTTTTTAGCTGTCAGAAATTGTTTGGTGGTTACAAAATGTGACAGCTGTCAAAATATTGTTACAGACAGAAATAACTGATTTTTTACAATTTTACAGCAGTTGGACGATTCTTTTTGATGGTTATCATTGTCAAATCGAAATCATATGACAATTGTAAAAATAATTTGACAGTTACATCCATTAACACCGCAAAAATTGTTTTTGTTTGCAGACAACTTAAGAGAACCATTAAAAATAAGTGACATTACAATTTTACAACTGTTTGTAGTATTTTGACAGTTATCTTTATCAAGAAAAAATGTATTTGTATAATTTGGCAACTACAAAAATAATTTGACAGTTGCACCTTTTAAAACCATAAAAAAGGACAACTGTTCTTACAATTTTAGAGATGTCAGAAATAGTTTGATGGTTACAAAATGTGACATCTGTAACAATATTTTGACAGAAATATTGTTACAGATAGAAATAATTGATTTGTTTACAATTTTACAGCAGTTGGACGTTTTTTTAATGTAAAAATGATTTGACAGCTCCATTAAAACTGCAGCAATTGCTATTAGAACCATTAAAAATAAGTGACATTACGATTTTACAACTGTTTATATATTTTACAGTTATCTTTATTTAGAAAAAAATGTATTTGTATAATTTGGCAATCTTTATCAAAAAAAAATTTGACAGTTGCAGCCTTGAAAACCGTAAAAAAGGACAACTGTTCTTACAATTTTAGAGATGTCAGCAATAGTTTGATGGTTACAAAATGTGACAGCTGTAACAATATTTTGATAGAAATATTGTTACAGATAGAAATAATTGATTTTTTTACAATTTTAAAGCAGTTGGACGTGTTTTCTTGACGGTTATCATTGTCATATCGAAACCATTTGACAGCTGTAAAAATGATTTGACAGTTACATCCATTAAAACTGCAAAAATTGCTATTAGAACCGTTAAAAATAAGTGACAAATTCAAAATCTTAGAACTGTCTATAATATTTTGACGATTATCTTTATCAAACAACAATGTGTTTGTGTAATTTGACAGTTACAAAAATATTTTGACAGTTGAACTTGTTAAAACCGCAAAAAAAAACGACCATGTTTACAAGTTTACAGTTGTTAGAAATATACTAATGGTTAGAATGTGTAAGCTGACAGTTATAAAAATGATTTGACAGTTACGCTCGTTAAGACCGTAAAAATTGTTTTTTCTTTTACAATTTGGCAACTATCAGAAATATTTTTACAATTATTAGAATTGTAAACGATAAGATAAGTTGTACTCGTTGAATCCCCAAAAAAAAAACCTGTCAAATCTAATAAATGTAGTTTTACCAGCGTACAGTTGTTACAATAAATTTGACAGCTGTCATTAAGGCTGAATAATTATATCCGTTAAAACGGCGAAAACTATTTTACAATTTGACACCTGTCAAAAATGTTTTGACTGTTACAATTGTCAATAATAAAAACATGCTGGTCTCTTAATTTGACAGCTTTGAAAGCATTAAAGCTATAAAGATGACAGTTTTTGCAATTTGACAGCTGTCAAAACATTTTTAAAGATTACGATATTAGGAAAGATGGAGGGTGAGGAGAATTAGCAACATATTTGCGGTTATTTTGGACTTAATTAATTCCGCTCCAGCCTAAATAGTCTAAGAGTTCGTTTCCCACGATTGTTATTCAAGCAAATATTATTCTTTCGAATACATCATTATTTAGATCAGTATGTCATCACGACAAAACCATTTGAGTAGCCTATAAAACGCATATTCACGCAAGTCGAACCCTTCCAAGTTTATTATCCTTATCAAAGTCTGTGTAGAGATTCTATTTCGTACGGTTCGTGTGTGCATTTGTTGTGTGTGTTTTTGAAAGGTGTCCATGCACCCTCGCTCGCCATAAACACCCTGGCAATGTGCCAGTTATATTCGAACCACCATCGTTAGACGTTGCTCCTCTCTCCACCGTCGCTAACTCCCTAAACGTCTAATGGATGTGTGCAGTTAAAGGCGCATACAAGGCGAAAGATACAACAAGCGAGTTGCAAGGTTATATCGTGAAAGTACCATTTGGTAAGGTTCGCTGTCAACAACAAACATCGACGACCGACGTCGTCGGGACGTTGCGGCGCCGTTTATAGCATATATACATACAACGTGGGACCTCTTCTTTACTACCACAGCTTCAAATCGTCTCTCAGTTAACCGGTGTCTTCGGCGGAGTGCAATCATCTCTTTTACCACTGCTCGAGATTGCCGTCATACACAGTGTCGTAATTCTTTTTTTTTTTTGTTGAAGAATAAAGAAGTGATTCATCATGGCGTACCATCGACAAGGTAATTCCTACAAGTAAATTAGTAGGCCGTGACTTGACAATACACCGTCGAGGTGTGTTAGTATCTCGATTGTTTTTTTTTAAATTTTGTAATGATTCATTGTGTTATATAGAGATTAATGAAATGAGAATTTTTAAAGCTGTAACTGCGTTACGTAGATGAATGGATGCAGCTATTGATTCTCCCCCTTTTTTTTAGATTAGTCATCGTTCCCTTGTTTATTTTCCAGTTTAAAAATTTCGCTTAGGGGATTGTATTTTGCATCAGGGTTAAAGGAGGAATATTACAGATTTAATTTTTAATTGAAATTTTGTCGTTTTATAACATGTTTTGTAATAGAATTTAATTTGATCGTGTTTTTTTTTTGTTCTAAGGTTCCATTGCGACTTGATTCATCTTTCAAGACCTACAACCTATTACACTAATTTTGTTCACTAATTGCCGGCGCCAGGGACAATACCTCCAATATCTTATTGTGGAAACTCACTCAGAATGTCCCAAACCTGATGAAATGGAGATGGAACAAACGATCTTTTGTCTTCATCTTCTTTCTTTTTCTTGACATACTATGACGCGGTCAAAATCTGAAAGCTCTCATAACAGAGATTCGAATTCGAATAAATTTAACAAATATCTATCACCGGTGTTCCAATCAGGCAACAATAGCAGCAAGTCCTTAAATAATGTCAAAATTATTAAAAGGTTAAAGGTCAGATTCTTGACGTAGCAGCCAGATGCACTTACCGATGAGTGTGTACCTCTTACACACTAATCATATTAGATCTTTTGGCAATTGAGCCTAATCAAGACGATTGTTCCTATTTGTTTTGAAAGGCAGGTTATCAGAGATGTTAAGACCTGAATTTTTAGGGAAGTAATGGATTTCTTTGTGGCTTTAAAATGGATAGAACGATGATATCTTTGTACGCGTTCAGGAAAGGGCCACAACAAGGAATGAGCTTCACGATATGGACTAGATAACCGATGATAGATGTTAGATTAGAACTAGAAATAGAGTTTTTTCATGATTAGAACTAGAAATAGAGTCGTTTTTTGTTTTCCGGGGCTTTTCCCAAAGTTTAAGAAGCCTGATTTTTCTCCAATTTAGGCAGATTAGATCCTACCACAGGTTGGTATCGTTTATCGAAAAGAGACTTAAAATAGTCGGCCAGAATTTCAGTTTTTTGTTTTGCTCACGTTATTTGGTCCGTGCATGGACCTGATGCTCTTCAGATTTATCTCTTTTGCTTTTCTTAAGAGCTTTAGCAATCTTCCAAGAGGAACGTCTTCAAGACCTTCATTTTCTTTGGAAGAGAGCATTTGCAGTAGCGATATCGGTGGGGTGTGACCAGTTTTTTTGGACTTGTTTTATTGCTTTGGGTTTGTTCCAAATTTATAAAATAATAAAACAATATTTTAGGTTTTGTTTGAAATTCGAAATTTTGGTCTTCTAGTTATTCTGAACAAATTTTAGCATCCTACCACAGCGAGGTTGGTATCATTTATCGAGTAGGTAGACTTATGCATGGACCTGATGCTCCTCAGATCTGTTTTGCTTTTCTTAAGAGAGCTTTAGCAATCTTCCAAAAGGAACGTCTTCAAGACCTTCAGTTTCTTTCCAAGAGAACATTTGGAGTAGCGATATCCATGGGGTGTGGTCTGTTTTTTGGACCTGTTTTGTTGCTCTGCTTTTGTTCCACATTTATAAAATCATAAAACAATATTTTAGGTTTTATTTGGAATTCGAAATTTTGTTCTTTTAGTTATTCTGAACAAATTTTAGCATTCTGCACAGCGAGATCTTAGGCAGATCTCAGAGGTTGGTATCATTTATCGAGTCGGTACTGCCTCAAAATAGTCGTCCAGAATTTCAGCTTTTTTTGGTCGAATTAAAACGCTGTTTGGTCCGTGCATGGACCTGATGCTCTTCAGATTGATCTGTTTTTCCTTTTCTTAAGAGCTTTAGCAAAGCTTTCCAAAAGGAACGTCTTCAAGACCGTCAATTTCTTTCTAAGAGAGCATTTGGGGTGTGGCCTGTTTTTTTCGACCAGTTTTGTTGCTCTGCGTTTCTTCCACATTTATAAAATAATATTTTAGGTTTTGTTTGGAATTCGAAATTTTGTTTTGAACAAATTTTAGCATTCTACCACATATAGTTAAGAAAGTCCGTCACCACACCCCCTTATTTTGTTGAAAATGAGAAAATTCGACAATTGAGAAAAGCCAGGGGAGAGGGGTGGGCTTTTCGCAATTGTTGGAGAGGGGTGAGGGAAGGCTTTCCATTTGCTCCATTCAAACGTTTGAAACTTGTTCTAAGTTGCTCTTTAGGTCACCCCTTCTACTTACTTTTTTGAAAATCAAAATTAGCCTCCACCCCCTCTTTTCTTTGGATATTCTAAAGTGTTAAAATTTTCAGATTGTTTTGATTGGCCCGAACATTATCCAAAATTTTAGCCAATTTTTATCATATATTATGAAATAGTCAGGAAAATTGCGATTCAGGGGGTGTGAGGATATGCCCCTTTAATTCAAATTCAAAAATTTGAGTATTCCGCTATATTTAAATATCAAAATTTGATTAGTTCTCCCCCACTCCCTCTCAACTTCCACACTTTTCTAAATAATTAAGAAACTCGAAATTTAGCTTAGGTCCCCAACTCCCCTTTTTCTTTCGAAACTTTGAGAGCTTTTCCATGTTGTTCTAAGATGTATTCTTTGTTATTTTAAAAGTTTCAGCCCGAGTTTCACTTTTATGAAGCTAAGTTCAGAAAAACGAAGTTTGACCTGCATGAAGTTAGTTTTCATCCATTTCTCCCTCCCTTTTTCAAATTTTGAAATTTTGGAATCATTCTAACAATCACTAACAACACTTATCATTAATTCTTTAGACCAAAATAGAAGATATTTAATACAATGGGTTTGAGTTTCTAAACTTATTTGAAGCAAACTTTTGTACAAACTAAAAAAAAAAATTACAGCACAACCATATTAATGCTACCACTAGATAGAAAACATTCAATCACATTTTTAGAAGGCTATAAGACGAGATTGAGTTTCACAAATATTTATAATAAGTTCAAAACTTATTCCTTGAGAAATGTTGTTTCTCAATTATTGGAGAGGATTGGGGGAGGAGTTGCTTTCCCCAGCTCCTTTTCTACTTATTTTGTTGAAAATCAAAATTAGGCTCCACCCCCTCTTTTCTTTGGAAATTCTAAAGTGTTAAAATTGCTTCAGATTGTTTTGATTGCCCCGAAAATTATCCAAAATTTTAGCAAAATCGAAATTTAGCTAGGTTCCCAACCCCCATTTTTTTCGAAAGTTTAAGAGCTTTTCGATGTTGTTCTAAGTGTATTCTTTGTTATTTAAAAAGTTTCAGTTCCTTATCACTTCGTGAAGCTATTCAGAAAGACGAAGTTTGACCTGCAGGAAGTTAGCTTTCGACATTTCTCCCTCCCTTTTTCGAATTTTGAAATTTGGGAATCATTCTAACAATCAAACACTTATCATTAATTCTTTAGACACAAAATAGAAGACCCAAAAAAGTTGATAAATCTATTTTGAGCAAACTTTTGTACAAACTAAAAGAAAAAAAAACTACACCACAAGTATTTACTATAAATTGAAACAAAAAAAAATACCACACTAGTTCTCCCGGATTCGAAAATCCAATTTATTACTGAAATCTAAACAAGGCAAGAGCACTTTAATAATGAACAGGGGGGCAGATAGATCATTTATAACCTACAAACATGGAGTGCAACATAGTAAAAAGGTATCTGTAGAATTCAACGTCTCTCTCTCTCTCTCTTTTTCTCTCTAAAGGAATGACACCTTGTTATTTATCACTCCGAAACATTGCTTTTGGATGCGACAGCATCCTTTTTTTTTGCTAGGAAAACAATTTATATTCAGATTATTACTAACAATAAGTAGATATTCAAGAAACGAAATATTCTATCTCGTTAAAACATGTTGGACATTAAAATGAGTGAATGCAGACAACGACCAAATGTAGCTAGTAGCGGCAGTGCCATAAAAATGATCCCTGCATCTGTCATTATAGTAGCTGTAGTCTTATTTCTGTAACAGGGTGTTTATCCCATCCACAAAGAAAAGAAAGCGAGTCGCAAGTAAAGGAACTCTTATTAGACGGAAGCTGCTGATTTATTACGTTATAAATAACATTCTTAACGATTTCTTTTTCGGATAGAATAATACAATTGCTGTGTAATCTTTTATTTATTTAAGTCATGAGATAAAACATCTGAGCTTTAATTATATTCCCTATTAAGATTAGAGATTAGTATTTTCTTTTTTAAATTGTTAATATTTCGATCTTAATTTTTGCTCGCAGGTTCGAATAATGGAACAAAAATTGGCATGGTCGCAACAGAGTGACACCAACAATGCCCAAATCCACCGTTTAGAAGGCGAAGTCGAGGAACAAAGGCAACTACGTCTCCAGGACGCCAGACAAGTCGAAGCCAAAGCAGCTAGGATCAAAGAATGGGTAACCAATAAATTGAAAGAACTAGAACAGCAGAATCAAACGTTACGCGAGCAGAACATCAAGTGCAATCAACAATTAGAGCTTTTAAAGAATCATTTGGCGCTGGTCGATAGGCGGAGATCAGAAAGTTGTTCGCCCGAACCCAGAAGCCAACTAGGGTTAGGCTCGTCGAGATCGAGCAAACATAGAAGACACCAATCCGTATGCGTTTCGGCCAGTTTTGAACCGGTACCGAATACGACCTATATCCCCAGCGCTTTAATAGCTAGTGTACCTAGTAATTCCAGTATGGATCCTTTATCTGATGATCTAAGAGCCGCCGTTGATAACTTGAGTATAGGTCGAGTTCCAAGTAGTGCTTCGGATTCGGATTTAGCACATGATTACGCTGAAATTTATACTCCCAGTAGGGAGAAAGTACCTTGGCCTAGAGCGCCTACACCTCCTTTGCATAGATTCCCAAGCTGGGAAGATAGGATTTATCAAGTAGCTGCTGATGGCCTAACTCTAACCGGTACCACTCCAAGTGATATGGGTCCCGAACAAGCTGGGTATCAAGATATTCCTGTTCCTGTATACGCGACAGTTAAAGGCAGAGCTAGTCAGATAAGATCGATGCCTTTCACTGGTGATTCCTCGGACGATTCTAGTGATGGTGAAGGGAATAATACTGCTGTAAGTTGAATTGGTGGTATTCCTAAGATGGTGTTTTATTTTTAATCTTTTACAGGCTATCGATGGTACCAATACTCATAGTAGAAGCTCTGGTGATACTTCCGGCTCAAGCCCTGGTAAAAGGACCGGATCAAGCAGCAGTGGATCCCCTAGCAAGAGCAAAACTAGAGGTATTTATATTTTGGCCTTTTCTTTTAATAGGAGAGTAATAATAACAAAGCTGTTTGCCTCAAATTTTTTTTTCCGACTTCTAAAATTATGAACGGAAAAAAAGTATTTTATTTTAGTGTAATTTTCTTTCAGTTCTGCTTTGCTTTCTACATGTTCGTTTCGAACTAATATTAACAAACAGGTGTTTCAGACACTTCATTCGAATCCGGAATGTCTGACGATTACGCAGTACCACCTGATGCCTTGAGTTGTGACACAACTAGTCTAGAATCTTCGTTATTATTAAGAGGTTCATTCCTAGATAGTCCGAAGCGAACTGAGAGCTTAGAAAAGAGCGGGTCTTTAGCTAAATTAGGTTGGTATTCATTTTCTTCATCGGATAAATTCCAAATCATTAAATTTTTCCGTTATACAGGTGGTAAGTTGAAAACGTGGAGGAAACGGTGGTTCGTATTGAAGAACGGTGTGTTAACGTATTATAAGAGCCAAAGTGATATAAATAGGAAACCCCAAGGGCAAATAGTATTAGACGAGATATGTAAGATAACTAGGGCTGAGGGATCAAACACTTTCGAAATAGATACTGGTAAGAAGACGTATTATTTGACGGCTGATTCGATAACGGCGATGGAGGATTGGGTCAGGATATTACAGAACGTACAACGAAGAAATGCTACAAAACTTTTATTAAGTAAAGAGGAGAATAAACCTTCGGTACAAGGATGGTTGACGAAAGTGAAGAATGGTCACGCTAAGAAGTGTTGGTGTGTTTTAATCGGAAAGATGTTCTTGTATTTTAAATCACCTACAGACACTGTAAGTATCGATAAGTTGGCTGGATAATGATGCCAAAAGTCTAAACGTTGGTTTTTTTCTTCCATCGTATAGGCTCCAGCTGGACAGATCAACATGCGTGATGCTCGAGTTGAAGAAGTCGAACATCTTTCCGATTCTGATTCTGAGGAGAAGGAATCTGAGCAACCGGATTTGACCGTGGGGATATTCCCAACGAATCAGGGACCAACGTATTTGCTTTGTCCGGGAAAACAGGTTCGTGCTTGTTTTTATATACATTTGTGGCCAAAATTTCACCTTACGAAATTAATTTATTACTTTGCATCTTATCGAAATTGGATTTTCGATAACATTTTTTAAGTGCAAAAACTTGTAATATTGCTCTAATTTTTTGTAGACATGTTTTGCTTGAAAGTCCTGCCACCCCACCCCTGCTCAGTTGAAGTTTTCGTGTTAAATTTTGTTAAATTTTCACCTTGGTCGGAATTGCCAACGTCCTCAAGACTGTTGCAGCTTCTCTTGTAATTATCTAAGTCTGTAGATCATGTTTCCCTTCTTGAAGAATCGCAAATCTTTTCTTGCACTCTTCTAATATCTGAATCATCCTCACTCTCGATTATGATCTCTAATATTTCTTCCATTAACTTTAGAGGCTCTATTGTATATTTTTCCTTTCAAAATTTTGTTTAGATTGTAATATTGCTCTAATTTTTTGTAGACATGTTTTGCTTGAAAGTCCTGCCACCCCACCCCTGCTCAGTCGAAGTTTTCGTGTTAAATTTTGTTAAATTTTCACCTTGGTCGGAATTGCCAACGTCCTCAAGACTGTTGCAGCTTCTCTTGTAATTATCCAAGTCTGTAGATCATGTTTCCCTTCTTGAAGAATCGCAAATCTTTTCTTGCACTCTTCTAATATCTGAATCATCCTCACTCTCGATTATGATCTCTAATATTTCTTCCATTAACTTTAGAGGCTCTATTGTATATTTTTCCTTTTAAAATTTTGTTTAGATTGTAATATTGCTCTAATTTTTTGTAGACATGTTTTGCTTGAAAGTCCTGCCACCCCACCCCTGCTCAGTCGAAGTTTTCGTGTTAAATTTTGTTAAATTTTCACCTTGGTCGGAATTGCCAACGTCCTCAAGACTGTTGCAGCTTCTCTTGCAATTATCTAAGTCTGTAGATCATGTTTCCCTTCTTGAAGAATCGCAAATCTTTTCTTGCACTCTTCTAATATCTGAATCATCCTCACTCTCGATTATGATCTCTAATATTTCTTCCATTAACTTTAGAGGCTCTATTGTATATTTTTCCTTTCAAAATTTTGTTTAGATTGTAATATTGCTCTAATTTTTTGTAGACATGTTTTGCTTGAAAGTCCTGCCACCCCACCCCTGCTCAGTCGAAGTTTTCGTGTTAAATTTTGTTCAATTTTTCACCTTGGTCGGAATTGCCAACGTCCTCAAGACTGTTGCAGCTTCTCTTGTAATTATCTAAGTCTGTAGATCATGTTTCCCTTCTTGAAGAATCGCAAATCTTTTCTTGCACTCTTCTAATATCTGAATCATCCTCACTCTCGATTATGATCTCCAATATTTCTTCCATTAACATTAAAGGTCCCATTTTATATTTTTCCTTTCAAAATTATGTTTAGATAAGCCGTGGTCACGTCAAATTGTCACACATTGTGTGTGAACATTTTGGATGGGACAAAATTGGAAATATTGGAGCAAATATTTGCGCTGGGCAAGTCTTGAGTCTCCCTCTACATTTTCTGGCGATTTGTTCAGGTTTTGCTTCGATTCTTGCCGATTCTGCTTCTTCGTTATCATCGTTGGTGGATCTCTCTTCCGTTTCAAAGGTAACCAGAATCGTCTCCCTTGTGAAACCTTGAGCACATAAAGAAGTCCATAAAGATTTCTTTAAAGTTGTTCTGATTTGTTTCATGGTTTACCAAGAAATGAACATCACTGAAGATCAGGATTTTTTGACCACCTAATACCCAAACGCGATGGTCTTGGTTATGGGCCCAGACATAACCCATTAAATGTATTGCTTAATAATAATTCATCATAACAATATTATGGCTAGAGCTTCCTTTTCAATTTAGGAATATTTCGATTTGAATGGGATTAACGGTCATCCAGATCAAAATTAAAGAAGAAATCAAGAATTTTTTGCATGTTGAAAACTCTTGACTTCTGGTTTGTGCTAACGAATCATCTTCTTTAATAATTTAGAATAAATTTTTTATAATTAATTATTCCTAAAAAAAAAATGTTTATTTTTGTGACAGTTGGGGGAGTGGGGGCACATTGGTACGAAATGACTTATTGAAATCTTTAGATTAATATTGCTTCTAGCTATAACATTTATTTATTTATGATGTCACTGTCAGTTACAAATCAAAATTTTGATCTCGAAAAGGAAGACCTTAACATTGTGCACAAATTTGAGCAACAAAGAGGGATTTTATAAGCAGATCGACTGACTTTGAAATTAAAGAAAAATTCTCTTCTATCATTATTCTTCTTAATTATTGGTGATGATTTTGGTTTCAAAAAGGAAACTTGAAAGTCTTATCCTTGTAGATTTTCATGTTTGAATAGAATTTTTCCAACTTCTTAATAGGTTGCCGGTTTGATCAACCTGAAAAGTCAGATTCTTTTAGACGATGTACATATTTGAAAGTTTGGTTCTTGTCCCAACAAATTATGGGCATTCAGCAGATCTCTTAGAGGTTTCGCTTATTCTCTGTTGGATTTTTACCAAGGTAGTAGCTTGATATCCTTGACTTATCTCTCTCTTTCTTCTTTCCTTTATATGATTATATTTGAGGTGTCCAAAGGGTCATCATTACACATTTCGTACATTTTTCCCTGCTTTGTTTATGGTTCCTGCTTCACAAATTATTCAGATGCTTAAGATTCTTAATTTTGTGATTTGAGCGATCTATGGATTCGTAAATTACAAATAAACCATTGGTAACACCAACACCACAACGTATTCGGTTGTAGTATTCTGAGTAATCAAGCGTTGTAGTGTTGTTTACCGATGTTTTATCTGTAATTCTTAATTGTTTTTCAAAACTTTCAATTGTTGAATTAGAAAGTTTCATCATCAGTCATATTGCGGATGAATTTGTCTTACAGTGATTTTTTTTCAATCTCATCAATCAAAAAGAGGTCATTCCTGAAAAGCTACCAACATTTGATGAAGATTTTCAAATATGAATGAAATTTTTCCAGCTCAACTTCATCTTCTTTCTTCTTTTGTCCATTTTGCCTTTTTTTTGCTGTACTCTTATTATTTCCTAAAACCCATACAATCAAAATTATAACAAATTGATATTATCACATGACTGTTTGAATACATTAAATAACATTTAAAAGACAGAAAGGAAACTTGTCGTTCTGTCCTTTAAGGTTTCAGAAGATTTAGTAAGCGTAGATCATGTTCGAAAATTTACGAATTCTCATCCGCCCTTTTTCAGTAATTTTTAAGATGAAAATAAAAGCAGTTTAGACTAAAATATCAATTTGAAAAACGGTGATGTACGAGGTGTGGCAGAAAATTAATGAGACTGATTTTTTACCAAAATTTTACACATCAATGTTATCTCCTTCAAAGTAGTTCCTTTGGGGGTTGGAGACGTTGTTCCCAATGCTGGTAGCAGCGTTGGAAGTCTTCAACCGGCATGGTCTTCAGTGTGTCCGTAACATTCTTTTGGATGTTGTCTAAAGTCTCGAAATGACGTCCTTTGGGGACATTTTTCAGTTTAGGAAAAAGGAAGTCACAGGGACTGAGGAACAAATTCTTTGTGGACGATTCCTCTTCTGTCAAAAAAACAAATCAGCATTGACTTAATCTTCAATTTGCTCATTCGAGCTTTCTTTGGTCGAGGTGAGTTTGCAGTGTACCACTTTTGACTTTGCCTTTTGGTCTCAGGATCACCTCATTAGCGATTCTGTCAAGAGGATCAAGGCACTGGTTTTTTCGAATGTCCTTCTATCTGCTCAATTATGAAATTTTTCGGCACAATTTTGGCATGTGGAGATATTCAGTCAAAATTTGATGAACGGTAAATCTGTTCAAATTTAATTGTTTACTCAACATTCTTAATGTTAAACAACGGTCTGATCTCACTAGTGTGTTGACACGTTCAATGTTTTCATCGGTTTTAGACGTCGAAGGCCTTCCTGAACGGTGTTCGTTTTCAACGTGTTCTCTGCCTTCGAAAAATGATTTGTGCCAGCGAAAAATTTGTGCTCGGGATAAAGAATGTTTCCCAAAAGCATGTTTTAACTTTTCATACGTCACAGTTGCCAATTCTCAAAGCTGAACACAAAATTTAATGGCTCCAAATTTCGCTGTTCCATTTTGCAAACAATCAAAACACAACTTCGCTAATAGCAGTCACAAAAATCACGTCAAGGATAACATCGCCGCGTTGCCAGATCACTTGCAGTATTGCCAGTTTCATTACTTTTAAAGTTTAAAAGACAGAGGAAACTTGTCGTTCTGTCTTTTAAGGTTTCAGAAGATTTAGTAAGTCTAGATCATGTTCGAAAATTTACAAATTCTCATCCGCCCTTTTTCAGTAATTGGGGGGATGGAGACGTTGTTCCCAATGCTGGTAGCAGCGTTGGAAGTCTTCAACCGGTATAGTCTTCAGTGTGTTCATTACATTCTTTTGGATGTTGTCTAAAGTCTCGAAATTACGTCCTTTGAGAACATTTTTCATTTTAGGCAAAAGTAAAAAGTCACAGGGACTGAGCTCAGGTGAATAGGGGAGCTGGGGAACCACAGAAATGCCTTTTGTGGTCAAAAATTCTGTTATGGAGGGGGCAGTGTAACATGGGGCGTTGTCATGATGGAGCATCTGCAATTTCTCACGCGAATTACCATTTTTCTAACTCTTTCAAGGACGTCTTTATAAAAAACTTGGTTGACAGTTTATCCTGGAGGAACAAATTCTTTGTGGACGATTCCCATTTTGTCAAAAAAAAAAACAAATCAGCATTGATTTAATCTTCGATTTGCTCAATCGAGCTTTCTTTGGTCGAGGAGAATTTGCAGTGTATTCAAAAATCCATGATTCTTGCTCATTAACGATGATGTCAAGAAGATCAAGACACTGGTTTTTTCTAATGTCCTTCTATCTGCTCAATTATGAGGTTTTTCGGCACAATTTTGGCAGAGACCTTTCGCATGTGCAAATATTCAGTCAAAATTTGATGAACGGTAAATCTGTTCAAATTTAATTGTTCACTCAACATTCTTAATGTTAAACAACGGTCTGATCTCACTAGAGTGTTGACACGTTCAATGTTTTCATCGGTTTTAGACGTCGAAGGCCTTCCTGAACGGTGTTCGTCTTCAACGTGTTCTCTATCTTCGAAAAATGATTTGTGCCAGCGAAAAATTTGTGCTCGGGATAAAGAATGTTTCCCGTAAGCATGTTTTAACTTTTCATACGTCACTGTTGCCGATTCTCCAAGCTGAACACAAAATTTAATGGCACAACGTTCCTCCAAATTTCGCTGTTCCATTTTGCAGACAATCAAAACACAACTTCGCTAATAGCAGTCACAAAAATCACGTCAAGGACAACAGCCCTCGTATTCTAGCAATCCACGAACGAATGAATAATTCCCATTTGTTTTGTATTTTAGGAGAAAGATGCTTGGCTGTATCATTTAACTGTAGCTAGCGGTGGTGGTCCAAGTACGGGTACACAATACGAGCAATTGATCCATAGACTGATGGAAGTAGATGGCGATCCGACGTGCGTCCTATGGAGGCATCCCATCTTACTTCACGTTCCTTGTACGAAAGACGGTGCAATTCCTTCATATTTCCCACTAACCACCTTAACTACAGAAACTTTACAGGTAAGTATTTATTAAATTCTCACTTAAATAATTCGTACTGATTTCTCCCATTTCAAACCTCTTAGGGTGAAGCAATAAAATTATTCAAGTGTCTTCAATTATTCATGTCAGCTGCCGTTGATCAAGCTGGGATCGATTATCATGTAGTGTTAGCACAAAACGCCCTGCAACAATGTATCGATATGCCGGAACTGCAAGCGGAATTGATATGCGCTCTCGTCAAGCAAACCAGCAAGACAGCGCCACTACCCAAACTTGGAGTTCAGGTATCTACTCAAAAATTTCTTAAGAGAAGTGTAAGTGTGCTTTTTATAATTATTTCTGTTTGTTTTTGTTCGAAAAAGAAACATTATTTGAAGAGAGATTTGAGTGAAGGTTAATTTTAAAAAGATGTTTCTTTTTCTCTTATTTTAGCAGCTATTATAGTGCTTATATTAAAACACTTGCTTCATGAATAACTAACGTGAATACTATCTTTAATATCCTACTGCTTTTGCATGCAGGTTTCAACGATTAAATATTTACACAAACAATACCTACACATCATAACGCTCATTAATATTGATAATACAAAAATTTAGTACCTACCAGACTAATACTAAAGTAGAAAGTAAATATTCTGGCAGCTTTATGAGTGACTGAGTATTTATGTATAATTTTGGTATTATGTTGTTTAATTTTAAGTTGGGCAATTCGCCTCAAACTGTACATATTACATTAATCAATTAAACATTTCGCATGCCATTCTAACACATACATATTACATCTCTCTCTCTCTCTATTTCCTCTATCTGTTCCCCCGACATAGAGATTGTGAGACAGTTCCTGAAGAAAGAATGTTGGTGTTTCAATTGTTACTTATTGTTTTTCAATTATTAAGTATTAAGTGTTAAATTTTCGTTTTATGTATGTTTCTCATAGAGATTAGATCAGTTTAGAGTTAGTATTATTTTACTTAGATGCCTGTGTATGTGTTGATGAATCCCTCTTTGTTTTTTGTTTTGTTTTTTTTTTGTTAATTTACTATCCAGAAAAAATAAAGAATTTCTCGATCTTCATTTACACTTACACGATATGGCACAACTCAGAAAGGAAACTATAAATACTATTAAGCTCTAGCTCTTTTATTTTTTTCTCCTATGTACAGGGTGGTCCATTAGTGCGTGGAAGCTCGATTAAACCGACATTGTAAAAGATATTAAAAAACTTTATTGAGGAAATGTGTAGGTATTCTTAAGCTTTATATTTTAAAATTAGTTGCAACTATACAGGGTGTTCTATAACGCTGTACCAGACCAAACTTCAATTTTTTTAAATGGAACGGTATACTTTTTTTTCCATTTTTAAAATCTGCTTATTTTTACGATCGTTTTTATATACGGTTTGCCGAATCTATACCGAATATTTAAAAAGTTATGACCATTTTTACGTCTAAATTAAGGTGTATTAAGAGAGTTAGTTCCGGCATGAAACAAAATATACAAACTTTTTCGTACCACTACATGATTTGGCTACGTCTTCTCTTTCCGCTGGTTCAAGAATTTAATTTAAAAAAAATTTCATTTATACAGGGTGAGTCAAAACTCGGATCTTCAATTTTCTCATTAAATTTAAATGGAACACCCTATATTTTTTATGATGGTTCGATAGATATTTATCGGCTCTTTCATTTTTGTGAACCATTCCCTATACCTAACTCTTTGGGTTTAGAAGATATTTTAAATTTAATATGAAAAATTGATTTATTTTTAAATTTTATGAATTAACAAGTTAAACAAGTTAGATAAAAGAAAAAGTATAACATAAAAGAAAGGGTATACTAAATAAAATTTTCAAAATGTTGACCCATAACGTCAATACAACATTGCAGCCTTAGTTCAAACGATTGACTGACATTTGTTAACATTTCTGTACCAATACTCCGAAAAGCTTCTCTTATTCTTTCCATCATATTTTCCCGTGTTGTTACCGGTACTTGATACACACGATCTTTTACGTAGCCCCCACAAGAAAAAATCAATTTTTGTCAAGTCCGGGGATCGAGCTGGCCATGCCACTGGTCCTCCTCTTCCAATCCACCTGTTGGGAAATTTAGTATTGAGGTAGTTGTGGATTACTGCAGTGTTATGTACCGGAGCGCCATCGTGCAAAAACCACATTCGTTGACGTATGTTCAAAGGTACATCTTCCAAATACAGTGGTAAACTGTTTTGAAGGAAGTCTAAATAAACTCGGCCATTTACACGTCCATCAAAGAAATGTGGTCCAATAATACAATTTCCAACTATGCCACCCCAAACGTTTAAAGACCACCTAGTTTGGCTGTGTTCTTGAGTGATATGAGGATTGTCGGTAGAATAATAATTGAAGTTGTGTTTATTCACGCTTCCATTTCTGTGGAACGTTGCTTCATCGCCAAAAAGAAGACATTCATCAAAATCCACCCGATCATGGATTTGTTGTTGAGCCCATTCGCAACACGCAACCCTACGGGGAAAATCTTCGTCCAACAACTCTTGATGTAGTTGAATGTGGTAGGGATGGAATTTGTGCTTTTTTAATATCCTTTGAATGGATGTTCGACTAATATTTTGTATGTGTGAAATATCGCGTTGACTACTACGTGGATTTTCTATAACGCATGCGATCACATGAAATTCATTTTCCTCGGCAGTGCATTTTTTTCCTTTCGTGTTTTTCATATTTTACTGAACCGGTACGGTTGAAACGGTCGATTAATCTTTCCAATGTTTCCTTTTTCGGTTGTCGTCGTGCGGGATATCTTGCTTCATAAACTCTTTTTGCAAGAACGCAATTTTTCGAACACTCTCCCAATACCCAAATCATATCTATTAATTCTTCAGCTGAATAATTCATTTTGAGAATGTATTTCTACAAATTACTGCTGTTGTTGTATTATTTGACGTTTGACGTTTTCGTGATATTGTCCCGCCAGCGCCACCAGATATTGGCCGGCTTACACCTGCTATTACTACTACTTACGTGCTAAAAAAGCAATTTTTCATATTAAATTTAAAATATCTTCTAAACCCAAAGAGTTAGATATAGGGAATGGTTCACACAAATAAAAGAGCCGATAAATATCTATCGAACCATCATAAAAAATATAGGGTGTTCCATTTAAATTTAATGAGAAAATTAAAGATCCGAGTTTTGACTCACCCTGTATAAATAAAATTTTTTTAATTAAATTCTTGAACCAGCGGGAAGAGAAGACGTAGCCAAATCATGTAGTGGTACGAAAAAGTTTGTATATTTTGTTTCATGCCGGAACTAACTCTCTTAATACACCTTAATTTAGACGTAAAAATGGTCATAACTTTTTAAATATTCGGTATAGATTCGGCAAACCGTATATAAAAACGGTCGTAAAAATAAGCAGATTTTAAAAATGCAAAAAAAAGTATACCGTTCCATTTAAAAAAATTGAAGTTTGGTCTGGTACAGCGTTATAGAACACCCTGTATAGTTGCAACTAATTTTAAAATATGAAGCTTAAGAATACCTACACATTTCCTCAATAAAGTTTTTTAATATCTTTTACAATGTCGGTTTAATCGAGCTTCCACGCACTAATTGGCCACCCTGTATATATTTATATATTTTCTTATTCTTTATATTTTATCGACATTTATATTTATTCATTTTCCGAAAGCATCGTAAACTATTTTATCAGCTTCTTCTAAAATGGCTAAATTGTGCACAGATTAAAATTTTAGTATTTAAATTATAATATAGAATGTCAAATAATTAATATTTGAGATAAAGATAATTTAAATTAAATAAATAAGTTGAGGTGTTAATGTTTAAACTGTCGATGTCAAAATTAACAACTGAAAGCCCATTTCATACCAGAAAATCCTCTTTAGTAACTTTCTTCGTAGCTGTCATTGTCCTTCTGGTTGTTGGACTAACTGGAGGCTTTTAATGAGCCTTAGAATTAGCCTGGGATTTTCGTCCTGGATGTCAGTAGGTGTTAGAAACGGCCTACTGAAGTATTGGTGTAGATTTGATCTTCAGCTTTTCCGAGTTTATGTAGGTGGTACTTCAAGGCCACATGACCTGTCAAAAACCCTGCCAGCTGTCCAAGGTTTCCTATGCTGAAAGATAACAACGTCTTTGCTATTTTAGGCGATCCTGATAACAGTGCCTTCACCTGCTTTTGTCCTGGCGTATTCTGCTAGTGAGAGACCTTTCTGTTGTCCTCTCATTGCAGTCCACAAAACAGGGATCAGGTCCAATAAAAGGCATTTTTGCTGTTCTTTACGGCGCATAAATTTATAGTAGAAATCTCCGCTTGAAATATGTTGGAGTGGAGTCCCATAGGTACTTTGAGACCCCAATGCCCGTCTCCACTTCTTCTATTCTACCATATCAGGGTTCCTCTTTTAAGTTGAGGCTCACCGGATGCCCACTTAGCACGGTTTTCGATGATCACTTTGCAGGGTTGGTCGAAGTTCTATTGCATAGGAATCTTGTTCTTTGTAATGTAAATCTGGTAATTGATGTTGAGATCTTCAAGAATTTTAAGGTGTCCCCTAACGTCCCCAGGTTTTAAGTTTGTTCATAGATAGGGAACTTCGTACAGCTTGTTTTTGGATGTAAATGTGCAGTGACGTATCATTCCTGTGATATTTAGACAAGTAAGTCTCTGGATTTGAAGACCATTTATTCTGCCAACGTTTAAAGTTTAATATTTCCGTTATTATTCAACCTATCCGAATAATTTTGAACTCGTTTGCATTAGTTTCAAACCGATAAACTAGAGGTCATTTTCTGCCTTACTGTTGCATTAATATAGCTATATTTGACTGAAAACCGCATCAAGAACGCAGCCTCAAGTGACAATATTACGAAGAATGTTGTTGAATGATTTTTACGAATGATGAAGCCGTCGATATGGTAGCACAATGTATGTGTTGAGATCGCCGTCATTTCGGCCATTGATTTTTGATGATGATCAACAAAAGGTCTCAATTTTATTGTAAATTTTACCTTTATTACTGGTCTGCCGAACATTATTCATTCAAACCAGGCAATATATGTTTCTTCAACTCAGCACGATAGATAGAAAGAAGAAGCCTCTTTACCTGGCTAACGAGGTCACTCGACCTGACTTGTTTAGTTTTATTTGTGGTTAGATCTGTATGCATTGCATCTGGCATTGTTTTGCCCAGAAATATTATCCAAATCAATCGATCAAACGTACTTTTATTCGACTCTTCCACTGAATCAAACAGTTATGATTCATTTCAGAGTTATGTTTCTGCTTACAACAAGTATAAAATTATTTCTGTCTAGAACTCGAAGTTTGCACCACATAATAAGCATCCTGTTTTATCTATTATGGAATAATTCAGCCATCCCATTTTATTATTCGATTCATCTTCTCCTTATCGTAATCTTTATTTCTTACTGATCGATCGATGAAATTTTTTAAAGCACTCCTAAGCTTAATGGCTTATTTTAAAAAGCTACACAAAATTGCTACCAGAACTTTCTGGTTTCAATCAGTTTCCCCAGCAGCTGGTAGCGTTCTAATTTGTGACAATTTCGATTTTTCTAATTAAAAAAAATAGTTTTGACATTCTTAACTTTTAATTTTTTGATTGCCTAGTGACGCCAATTCTGCTGGCAATGGTAAATTATTTCTGGCTTTTGTCGAACTAGCTTCCTCATCAATAAATATCCTGCCATGTTCTTTGTTTTCACAGAGGAAGTAATTTTGGGCATACAATTGTTAATAATGTCATTGCCCAAATGTTTCGACTAGTAATCAGGAATAAGAGTTAGATTATGGACGCTTAATATCTCTATAATATTGACTATTCCTGAGTTTTTGAGGTTCTTGTATTATATGCCATCATTTTCTGTTGCAAATTGTAGCAGCTTCACCTTCCCAACACTCAAATTACGAGGAATGCTATTAATGTTGAAATTTGGATCTTTAACATATTCTTCACTACTTCTGAGCCTCTCGTAGGAAATTGTCCAAAAAAATATGCCGTTAACGATTGACCAATCAATAATTAACACTTTTAAAGCAGAGCCAAGAGTAAGCGATCCACTAGAAGGTCTAAATGATGCAATTTCCTTGGTTCAATTTTTGGGCTAAAATTGTCACAGACTTTTATACAGTTGTGCTTTGTATCTTTCTTCTAAACAATCGAAAATGTTGGGAAACGTCTTAGAAATTTTGTTAGGTTATGGTAGAACTTTTTTGCAATAAAACTTTCTTATCTGAAAAGAAAAAAACAATCACCGTCGTTTTTTGTTTTATGTTTAATGTACTCTAAAGCTTTTGGCCCGGTAAGGTGACTTTGGCTATTTCAGGTATAATTTTTTGATGACAAGTAGAACCTAACATTTTAAATTCAGAGCTTAATCGTCATCGGCAATTTATTACATGTATACAGTATTGACACAAATTACAGTGACCTGATAGGATTCCTGTCAATAAGCGAAGGCTGAAGTTTCAATTCAAAAAAGGCGTTTCGGCTCCCTTGTTTTACGAGTTTGCTTGTTCTCTCATTTCCATCTAGTTTGGTGTGTCCCAGCACCCGCATGAGGATGACTTTGTTTATCTTGCCTGGCTCGTTCAGCTTAGTCAAGCATTTCCGAGCTGATTAGGTAGGAGCTCAACGCATTAAAGGCTCCTTGATCGTCGGTTAGGATGATAATTTCCTGTTTCTAGTAGTTCCTTTCAAGATTGAACCGGAAACATCGAACTTCCCTAAGCTTTCGGAGTACATATTTGGTTCTTGGCCCGTATACTCCGATTCCAATCCATCCGATTGTTCTGGAGCTATCTGTATACCATAATACGGCATTCCTGTTCAGTTCAAGCCGAAGGCGAGCTCATCCATCGTTAGACTCCACACGAGCGGGGATGCAACCCCTGTTTTCTAGTGGTCTGTTGACCGCTTAATGTGGAGTGTTATCAAAAGCTTCCAACATACAACTGTTTCTTTGTTTTCCAGAGCGTCTTGAATCGGTGTTGTCAGGTGCACCAGTGCAGTCTCTGTGGATTTGCCAATAGCCTTCTCGATAGTTGCACACATTGACATAATCCATTCTATAAACTAGAAAAATTTCCAAAAATTGTATACCTACAGCGTAGTTTCTTATAATAATCTTCTTTTATTTTGTTACAAATCCAGCGATTTGAAGAAGTTGTTCAGAATTGAAAAATCATTTGAGATACAGACGATCATCACCCTCGTTAGATCAAAAAATCACATCAACATGCATAACATGCTTTCTTAAGCTTCAAAACTTTATTTTTTTTATCAGGCACCTTTAAAGGTTTAGAAATTACCATAAAAGTATTGTCTTTAACCGGTAAATTAAATAAAAGTCGAGCTTGAACGTCCCAAAACTGGTTAGGAGGTGACAAATTCATCAAATTTATTTTTGGCTAGGTGTTCTTCTTTCGCCCTTAAAGCACCATCAAAGGAGCTTTAATTCGATTCTTCCACTGAATCTAGCAGTTCTGATTCATTTTCCTCGATAACTGCTTTAACTTCAACAACAATATTTCTTTTGTCGCTTTAACATTATGACAACACTTTCGAAAGTATTAAAATTTCTTACATCTGGCTGCTCTTCGGTTCTCGGGTTCTCTGCCGTGTGGTACTTCTATTGGTTATGCTATTGCTGCAATAGCAGAACACTCTACAAACACCAAACACGGAATCAATTTCGACAAATGCAGGAAACTAGCAACGGAACCACATTACTGGAGAAGAGTCTACAGAGAAGCCATCGAAATACAGAAGAATCCGAACAACATCAACAGAGAAGACGGACTACAGCTACCCAGTATTTGGAAACGATTCTTCCAACCGCAACGAGGAACTACCGACACGCTTCAACAGACCGGAACGGTCACGCCTCAAGCAACGCACGGTTATATATAGTCACTTCACTTCTGAAGAAGATCACGACAAGATGATCGAAACGTCAAGTACCACAACCTTTCTACACGGCAGAGAACCCGAGAACCGAAGAGCAGCCATCAACAGCGGCCGTGAAAGCCTGAAGACTACATTTTATTACATCTGCTTTCCTTCATCTCTAAATTTTGATCCAATCCTGCAGAAATCGATCTGCTCTTCAGAAAAACTGCAATTTTAAATGCTTCTGCACACAATTCTTTTTCTATTATAGAATAATTCAACTGTCCCTCGACATTACCACTCTTCATTATGTCTCAATCGTTATCATTTATATGATCTAACGTCTGATGCTTCCACAATCTCATCAATTATTTGTACTCATTATGTATTAAAAAGGCCGTTGTGACGAATTCCCCGTGTTGGTTTTAAATTTGACATTTCCCATCAATAAAATAACACCCTCCTTGTTTTTTGATCAATTGAGATACTGCCGGAACGTTAGTTGTTAAAGCTGGTGCATACAATGCTCCATTCGTTGTATTATTCCTGGCCTTTGGGTCAACAAATTTGCTCATCAATAGATAGTTTGTTTCAAAGAGGAGCTTTGTTTTCACAGAGGAAGTAATTTCGGGCAATTGACTATTCCTGAGTTTTTGGGATTCTTGTATTATATGCCATCGTTTTCTGTTGGAAACTGCAGCAGCTTCACCTCACCTAAATTCAGAAAGTCACGAGGAATGTTGTTAATGTTGTATTAGGATCTCTTAAACATTTTACAATATTGTATCAAACATTTCTAACTACTTCTCAGCTTCTCGTAGGAAATTCTCTCAAAAAATGTGTTGTTAATGACTGACCAATCAATACTCAACACTTTCAAAGCAGAGCCAAGAGTAAGCGATGCACTAGAAGCTGTAAATGATGCAATTTGCTTGGTTCAATACTTTTTTTTGTAATAAAGCTTTCTTATCTGAAGAAAAAAACAATCACTATCTTTTTTTTTTTTTTTATGTTTTATGTATTAATATCACTTGGAATTTGAAACATTTTAAAATGTAATTTTATGGTTTTTAATCTTCGAAATTGAAATATTGTCGTCAAGAATTAAAACTAAAAATTTCAATCTGTGTCACTAAAAAAAAAAAAAAAAATAGAACGGCTATCATGCTTCATTATTTTCCGTTTAGATCGCCAGCTAAATATACCATTACATCACATATATCTTGGACGAAATACACATAATGGGACTTCCCCCATAAAACAAAACAAAATAATGCTAGAAACACCAAAATTCTTTTCAGCAACTCCTGCTATGCGCGACGCAAAGTTTGTTTACTTGCGAGACAACGCCAACCAGTATAAATAGTACGTCAGAACAACAAATAGCATCTTCTAATGCGCAGGCGATTCAAGACGATAAATACAAAGAACATAAGGATTACAAGGAGCACAAGGATCATAAAGGTCCTCCCACGTTTACATTATTACAAGGTTGGCAGCTCCTAGCCTTAGCCGTCAGCTTATTCGTCCCTAAATCGTCTCGATTGTTATGGTTCTTGAAGCTGCATTTACAGAGGAACGCCGATAATCGAACGGAATGTGGGAAATACGCTTCGTATTGTGAAAGAGCTTTAGAACGGACGATAGTTATGGGTAAGCTCATTTTATGAATTAATAGATCAGATTTGGATTAAATAAATTTAAAATTCTAGGTGGTCGCGAATTAAAACCATCCAGAATGGAAGTTTTAAGTATATTATTGAAGAATCCTCAACACCATTCGTTACCGCACTCAATGCCTGTCCACCTCCTCAATGGAACTTACCATATCACAAGCTTCGATGGTTCGACGACAATCAAAGAGTTCCAAGATAGTTTAGCCCACGAAATCGGTTGTAGAACCACTAACGGTTTCGCGATTTTTAGCGATGATCCCATCGAAAAAGATCTAGAACACACCCTCGATCCCAACGCTAAACTATGCGATTTAATTTCGAAATGGGAGATCGCTTTAAGAGAGAAAGGTTTAGGCAAATTCGAAAATTCTAAAGTGATACGTTTAACTTACAAGAACCGATTATGGTGGAAGAACAGCGCTAAATTAGAGACTGATAAAGAGAGATTATTATTATGTTATCAAGTTAATAAACAAATCGTAGCCGGTAGGTTCCCTTTAAGCAGGGAGTTAGCCCTCGAATTAGCAGCGTTAATGGCACAATTAGATATGGGCGATTGTTCGTTGAATAAAGCGACGAGCGTCACTAACACTTTAAATTCAGCACAAACCGCCAGTTCGGCTGGACAAGTCAAGCAAACTGTGAGCACCCATCAAAGTCCGAAGAGTGCCGTCAACGGTGGTGGCCAACACGGGACGTTAAGTCCTCCTAGTACGGTTCAGAATTCGAACACCCTAAACGCCCTGAATAACGTCCACACGATCTTAACCGCTCATTCGAATCAAGCCTTAAACGCCATCGATAAATTTTATCCCTATCGGTACAGGGATCAACTCACTCAGGAGGGATTAGCGGAACTTCAGGCTAAATTGCTGGAGAAATGGAGGGGGCTCAAAGGGAGAACGCAATTGGATTGTGTTAGGATTTATCTGACGTGTACGAGGAAGTGGCCTTTCTTCGGAGCTACACTTTTTCAAGTAAGTATATGATTAATGATGATCTAATTTATAAGAGAAAATTTAACAATTAAGATGAATTAAAACGCAGGCTTGCAATACATTTTCGTTCTAAAATTTTTGAAAACCTTGGTTTGCTCATGGTTTAATTACAGGAAAGACTCTACTAGCAAGGCCTATAAAGGTAGATTTTTATAGGGTGATTCCTGCATTACATTTTAGCTCTAAAATTTTTGAAAACCTTGGTTTGCTCATGGTTTAATTACAGGAAAGACTTTACTAGCAAGACCTATAAAGATCGATTTTTATTGTTCTTACTAGTAGGGTGATTCCTGCATTACATTTTAGGTCTAAAATTTTTGAAAAGCTTGGTTTGCTCATGGTTTAATTACAGGAAAGACTCTACTAGCAAGACCTTATAAAGATAGATTTTTATTGTTCTTGCGTCGAGGGTGATTCCTGCATTACATTTTAGGTCTAAAATTTTTGAAAACCTTGGTTTGCTCATGGTTTAATTACAGGAAAGACTCTACTAGCAAGGCCTATAAAGATAGATTTTTATAGGGCGATTCCTGCATTACATTTTAGCTCTAAAAATTTTGAAAACCTTTGTTTGCTCATGGTTTAATTACAGGAAAGACTCTACTAGCAAGGCCTATAAAGATCGATTTTTATTGTTCTTGCTAGTAGGGTGATTTCTGCATTACATTTTAGCTCTAAAATTTTTGAAAACCTTGGTTTGCTCATGGTTTAATTACAGGAAAGACTCTACTAGCAAGACCTATAAAGACAGATTTTTATTGTTCTTGCTAGTAGGGTGATTCCTGCATTACATTTTAGCTCAAAATTTTTTGAAAACCTTGGTTTACTCATGGTTTAATTATAGGAAAAACTCTACTAGCAAGACCTTATAAAGATAGATTTTTATTGTTCTTACTAGTAGGGTGATTCCTGCATTACATTTTAGCTCTAAAATTTTTGAAAACCTTGGTTTGCTCATGGTTTAATTACAGGAAAGACTCTCCTAGCTAGACCTTATAAAGATAGATGTTTATTGTTCTTGCTAGTATGGTGATTCCTGCATTACATTTTAGCTCTAAACTTTTTGAAAACCTTGGTTTGCTCATGGTTTAATTACAGGAAAAACTCTACTAGCAAGACCTTAAAAAGATAGATTTTCATTGTTCTTACTAGTAGGGTGATTCCTGCATTACATTTTAGGTCTAAAATTTTTGAAAACCTTGGTTTGCTCATGGTTTAATTACAGGAAAGACTCTACTAGCAAGACCTTATAAAGATAGATTTTTATTGTTCTTGCTAGTAGGGTGATTCCTGCATTACATTTTAGCTCTAATATTTTTGAAAACCTTGGTTTGCTCATGGTTTAATTACAGGAAAAACTCTACTAGCAAGACCTTATAAAGATAGATTTTCATTGTTCTTACTAGTAGGGTGATTCCTGCATTACATTTTAGGTCTAAAATTTTTGAAAACCTTGGTTTGCTCATGGTTTAATTACAGGAAAGACTCTACTAGCAAGACCTTATAAAGATAGATTTTTATTGTTCTTGCTAGTAGGGTGATTTCTGCATTATATTTTAGCTGTAAAATTTTTGAAAACCTTGGTTTGCTCATGGTTTAATTACAGGAAAGACTCTACTAGCAAGACCTTATAAAGATAGATTTTTATTGTTCTTGCTAGTAGGGTGATTCCTGCATTACATTTTAGCTCTAAAATTTTTGAAAACCTTGGTTTGCTCATGGTTTAATTACAGGAAAGTCTTTACTAGCAAGACCTATAAAGATCGATTTTTATTGTTCTTGCGTCGAGGGTGATTCCTGCATTACATTTTAGCTCTAAAATTTTTGAAAACCTTGGTTTGCTCATGGTTTAATTACAGGAAAGACTCTACTAGCAAGACCTTATAAAGATAGATTTTTATTGTTCTTGCTAGTAGGGTGATTCCTGCATTACATTTTATCTCAAAAATTTTTGAAAACCTTGGTTTGCTCATGGTTTAATTACAGGAAAAACTCTACTAGCAAGACCTTATAAAGGTAGATGTTTATTCTTCTTGCTAGTAGGGTGATTCCTGCATTACATTTTAGCTCTAAAATTTTTGAAAACCTTGGTTTGCTCATGGTTTAATTACAGGAAAGACTCTACTAGCAAGACCTATAAAGATAGATTTTTATTGTTCTTGCTAGTAGGGTGATTCCTGCATTACATTTTATCTCAAAATTTTTTGAAAACCTTGGTTTGCTCATGGTTTAATTACAGGAAAAACTCTACTAGCAAGACCTTATAAAGGTAGATTTTTATTGTTCTTGCTAGTAGGGTGATTCCTGCATTACATTTTAGCTCTAAAATTTTTGAAAACCTTGGTTTGCTCATGGTTTAATTACAGGAAAGACTCTACTAGCAAGACCTTATAAAGATAGATTTTTATTGTTCTTGCTAGTAGGGTGATTCCTGCATTACATTTTAGCTCTAATATTTTTGAAAACCTTGGTTTGCTCATGGTTTAATTACAGGAAAGACTCTACTAGCAAGACCTTATAAAGATAGATTTTTATTGTTCTTGCTAGTAGGGTGATTCCTGCATTACATTTTAGCTCTAAAATTTTTGAAAATCTTGGTTTGCTCATGGTTTAATTACAGGAAAGACTCTACTAGCTAGACCTTATAAAGATAGATTTTTATTGTTCTTACTAGTAGGGTGATTCCTGCTTACATTTTAGCTCTAAAATTTTTGAAAACCTTGGTTTGCTCATGGTTTAATTACAGGAAAGACTCTACTAGCAAGACCTTATAAAGATAGATTTTTATTGTTCTTGCGTCGAGGGTGATTCCTGCATTACATTTTAGCTCTAAAATTTTTGAAAACCTTGGTTTGCTCATGGTTTAATTACAGGAAAGACTCTACTAGCAAGACCTATAAAGATCGATTTTTATTGTTCTTGCTAGTAGGGTGATTCCTGCATTTATATAACAAGTTCTTAATAATCTTCTTACTCTCTCTCTCTCGCTATTTAATCTTGGTTTGTGCGGGAGAACACAGGACACGTTTATTATTTTGTAGAACCTCGCAGTTTGTCAATATACCAGCTTACAATTTAATGTATAGTATGTCAGCAAGGCGTTCAAATCCTCTCTCCCAGATATCCTTCTTTATAATACCAAAAATGAAATCTTGCATTTTAAGGAAAATAAATGTTGATTGACGTCCATCAATTTCTTTCTAGAATTTACCACATCTAAACGAGAAATGAATTTATATCGCCTTCCGCTTGACATACATACATCGATCACACAATGGTAAACTCGAATTCATCTACCGTATAAATGGGGCACGACTGTAGAATGACTTATTTTCCCTGACGAGATGATTTATCGTCTCTTACGAACGATGTGGGAAGGAAAGAAAGCTGGTGTCCTCACGTCATAGTTTGTATGTGACTTTGTTTTGTAGCCTGTAAAAGATTAAACACCTTTTTTTTGACATATAGAAGTATACTGTTTTACCATCATACATGCCAATCCTATACTATAGATCAGATTCCTTTTAAATACCGGAATTACAATGTTTCAAAATTATTCTTACACACGAGGTGTGGCAGAAAAGTAATGAGAACACTGGCAACGCTGCGCTGTTGTCCTTGACGTGATTTTTGTGACTGTTATTAGCGAAGTTGTGTTTTGGTTGACCGTCACACAAAATGGAACAGGGGAATTTGAAGCAACGTTGTGCCATAAAATTTTGTGTTAAGCTTGGAGAATCGGCAGGTGTGACGTATGAAACGTCAAAACATGCCTATGGGAAACATTCTTTATCTCGAACTGAAGTTTTTCGCTGGCACAAATCATTTTTGGAAGGCAGAGAACACGTTGAAGATGAACACCGTTCAGGGAGGCCTTCAACTTCTAAAACCGATGAAAACATTGAACGTGTCAACACTCTAGTCACTAGAGTATTGACACGTGAGTGAAATGTACATATGTTTGGAGAAAAAATAGTCCGAGAACTTGATGTTATTCCTATCTCAAATAACACTGTCTCTAGTCGTATTGCAGACATGTCAGATAATCTGAAACTTTCACCGTCATTTCCACAGGGATTTCGTCAATTGCCCGAGCAATTTCCCTTCGTAAAGCAAGAACGGTCCTTGGTCGATGCTGGAATACCTTCGATTTGAGGTAACCCCAAAGGAAGAAGTCACATGGATTGAGATCCGGTGAGCGCGGCGGCCAGCCAAGATCACTTCTCAGAGAAATGAGGCGTCCGGGAAACATTTCCCTGAGAATGTCCATTGATCGTCGCGATGTGTGGGCGGTTGCACCATCCTATTGAAACCACACATTTTCCACGCCAATTTCTTCCATTTTGGGTCGAAGAAAATTTTCCAGCATGAAACAATAGCGCTCGCTGTTGACCGTTACGGTTTGCCCATTTTCTTCAAAAAAGCAAGGCCCCCAGACGCCTAGGCGGGAAAGAGCACACCACACAGTCACTTTTGGGCTATGGAGGGGTTCCTGATGGATTTCCCGAGGATTTTCGTCACTCCAATATCGAAAATTTTGCCTGTTTACGGCGCCACAAAGGTGAAAATGGGCTTCGCCCGTGAAGAGCACAACATCGTCGTTTGGGAGTTCTCGGAGATCGCGACAAAGGTTCCTACGGGTTTCAAAATCCCTTTCACTGAATTCCTGTGCAACAACCATTTTGTAGGGATGCATTTTGAGGTCCCGGTGCAAAATTCGCCGAATACTGCGGTTGGAAATCGCCAAAGCGAGCGAATGTTTTCGCGCCGAACGACGCGGGGAATGTTCAATCGCGGCTCGCACGTTAGCCACGTTTTCAGGTCCTGTTGCTGTCCTGGGACGTCCAGGCGACTTCTTTTTCAATGCTGATCCCGTCTGTCGAAAATTCGACACCCACACTTTAATCGTAGCGTGATGTGGAACAGGATCATGACGCCCGAGTCCGAAATGAATTCGAAACGCACGTTGTGTAGCAATTATCGAACCGCCGTTTTCGATAAACCGCTCAATAACAAAAGCGCGATGTTCACCAGACCAAGGCATGTTGACTACTGACAAATGGCATAAAACCGGCCTTCTAACGGTTTTTACTTCACTACTCTACCTGTTCCCTCTTCTGAGAAAAAGGGATTTGAAATCGGATAGGTTTTTCTGCCCCACCCTGTATGTTTATTATGTTCATATCAAAAAGGTTCATGAAGAGTTCCTATTTTGTCGTGCCCTTCCGATTCATACTATCGGGGAGAACATATTTCACATGGTCGACAAATTGGATTGGTCGAAATGTGTAGGAATATGCACTGGTGGTGCCAGAGTAATGACTGGTAGTTTTTCAGAACTTGTGAACCGAATACAAGATGTAGACCCAGAAGCAAAGTGGACCCATTGTGGTATTCAACGAGAGGCGTGTAAAAAAATTCCAGTCTGCTTAGATAGTACTTTTAAAAATGCTGTGAAAATTGTCAATTTAATCAAGGCCCGTGCCACAAACTCAAGAATTTTTACAGACATTTGTAAAGAGCTTGAAGTGCGTTGGCTGTCCAGAGGAAGAATTGTTTCGAAATTCAGTTATTTTTGACCGAGCAGGGACAAACAGATGCCGATTGATCCTTTGTGACAACAAAAATTGAGCTTACTTGTCAGATATTTTTACAAAACTGAATGAGTTGAATTTGGTGCTTCAAGGACAGGATACAACCATATTCACTATGCAGGAGAAGGCAAAATTTGTCGACCGCATTACGCACTTATTTTCCAGAAATATCGTCGGAATGGAACTGGGTTAATAACCCCTTTCGGAAACCGTCCCACCGATTACCTATCCATCTCTGATCAAGAGGAATTATTAAACATCTCATGCAACAGTAGACTCAAGAGTTGTTTTGCAGAGCAATCAATGGTTAATTTTTAGGCTAGTACTGCCGTTTTGAACGACGTATCTTTGCTAGAGCAGATTGTCCGCGATGACAAACTTAAAAACTGAACATCGTCACAGACTTCAACTCGAAGACGACTTGAGATTGAAGATGACCAAATTGTAACCAGATTTTTCAGAGTTGTGTAAAGAAAAACCTGCACATTCGTCACATTAATGAAACATGTGTTCTATGTCATTAGAATGAACCACTGCTCTAATGAGATCAGACCATCATTTAACATTAAGAATGTTATCACAGGTGATGAATCATGGATTTTTGAATACGATCCTGAGACCAAAAGGCAAAGTCCTCGACCAAAGAAAGCTCGAATGAGCAAATCGAAGATTAAATCAATGCTGATTTGTTTTTTTTGACAAAAGGGGAATCGTCCATGAAGAAGTTTTTTTATAAAGACGTCCTTGAAAAGCTCAGAAAAAGGGTAATTCGCGTGAGATCAGAGATTGCAGACAAACGGATGCTCCATCATGATAACGCTCCATGTCACACTACCCTCTCCATATCAGAATTTTTGACCTCAAAAGGCATTCCTGTGGTTTCCCAGCTCACTCAATCACCTGACCTCAGTCCCTGTAACTTTTTACTTTCGCCTAAAATGAAAAATGTCCTCATTTCGGGACTTTAAACAACATCCGAAAGAGTGCAACGGACACACTGAAGGCCATACCGGTTGAAGACTACCAGCGCTGCTACCAATAGTGGGAACAACGTCTCCATCAGTCCGAACTACTTTGATTTGTTTGAAAAAATTAAAAATTTGGTAAATAAAAAAAATCAGTATCATTACTTTTCTACCACACCTCGTATACCAAAGATTTCACGTAACTAAAATGCCTATAATAGGCACTCATGATATAATTATAGGAATGACCCTACTAGTAAAAGCAATAAAACAGATTAAGTAAGTATTAGAAACGGATTACAATTTCATCATTATCATTACTCTAAATACTAGATCGTACCAGTAGGTAAGAAGGGGCCACCTTGGGCACTCCCTCTCCCCTCACCACCAATACTCCTTCGATGTCACACGTGACGCAGTCGTAGCTAGTTCCAAAACAGCCCACCTCGTTTTGAAAGCAGCCTACTTGGTTTTGAGTTGGGTAGGCTATTTTCAAAATCAGGTCAAAAGAGGGTAGACTGTTTTGGAACTATCGGGTGGTGGGGGGTGTCCAAGGTGGCTGATTACCTAGTCCTATCTCTATTGCTGTCGTCTACCTGATTTGTATTGAACAACAGCTCAGCTAGAAAGCTCATTCTAGAAAGTTATTTCAATAGTGATCTCTAATACTTAATCTCTCTTATTTCTTTTATTAGGAATGTTAACATTAACGGGTCGATAGCCGCAGTGGTTAGGTGGTTGACTATCGTTGTGACGGGAAGATAGGTGCCGGGTTTCAATTCTTTGGAGGGACGGTGACATTTTTTCAGAGAGTTGAAATCCGGATCGACTTACCATTCGCTGTTGGGAGCAAAACTACACTACGAGAGTTGCAGTGGTAGCCAGACAAGTAACACAGCTTACGGAGTCACTGCAACTCGCCAAGTACTCGCCACACATTAAAAAAAAACACAAGTATAATTTGTCCTAAATCAATAACTTAATATGATAGGGAACAATGCTCCTGTGCACTACCACCCCTTGTCCCCATATCACATGATTAAATCTCTCTCTAAATCTTCTTCCTTTAAAGATATTTAAAAAAAAATGGCCCTATCCTTCCGAATCAATAATAATAGTAAATGTGAAACAGTTCCCCTCCCCTCCTTCTGCCTCCTACCAGATTTAACACTTTTAAACTGTTTTCCTTTAAAGATACTAGAGATAAGATTTTGAACAAGTTTAAACTTTAAACTTCTGCTCCTCTTGGATGTCAAAAAACTGATTCACACTATTTCCATTAAAATTTGGGCCAAACGGTCTTGAACACCTTAAAAATTCGCTGGAATGTAGCTTTTCTCTAGTTATCGAAACTGGATTACAATTTCTGATCCACACTCGTGCATTTCGACATTGTACAAGACCTGGAACGTGTCAGAAAGTCAAAAGTTTTGGTAAAATATGACGCTTAAGACCCTTAATGATCTGAGGTTTTTCTCTAAGGTTGGACTGTTTGTTCATTAACCTTTTTGTCGCTGATATGTGGTCCTTTATCTAGCCATGAAGTTTTTACAATCTTTAGCTACTTCTTCAGCGAAGTGGTCCTTTCATGGTGGCTGATCAATTCATCAGCTGTAGGATACTCTTAATGAGGCATTGGTTAGATATCTTTGGTGTTCGCCTTGTCAACTAGGCGGTGCTGTAGTCAATAACGATTTTAGGGGTCTTCAAATCTATTTTCTTTCCCTCTATTTTCAAGCTGAAGGAAATCTCCTTGACAATCGAGCTGCTTTTTGGATCTTATACGATCTCAACCTCGATTAAGAGATGGTGTTAGGGCATCTTAGAAAGCTGGGTGATTCCTGCAATTGTGCCAATTTAGTACCTAACACTTTGCATCACTTTATTACAAAGAAACTCAATCGGCTCCATTGGGAGTATCAGGGAGATGACCTCGTTTTGACGATACCAAATGAAGATGTTATTAATAAGACGTGTTTATTGAAGCCGATTATTTTTTATATCAAAATATATCTTTAAAAAGATATTAAAAACGTGTTATTACATTAATTCAGATTGTTTATTCTGCTCTAATGGCCAGAAAAGTTAGCACTCATCTCCAGTATTGTTATTTCTTAAATACATTCTTAACCTTGCCCATCCTTTTATTCATTAATGATTACATTCTCTTCTAGTAGTCGTCTGAAGTATTCATTTAAAACCTAAAGGTTATGTTATATTAATCAAGCAATATGACGTCATGTTTTAGTCATTCTTGTGACGAACTTGACTCGTTTGTAAAATTTAAACGGCTAATGAAACTTTACATCTTTCATTTAAAAAAATATAAATATATTAATTCTATTCTAGGCCAAGCTTCGCCAGCACGATTCCCCGATGATCTGGCTCGCCATAAACGAAGATTCGATCACCGTATTAGACTTAGCGACGATGCAACAAAGGATACGTTACCCATACACCAACGTCCTGACCTTCGGCGGTTGTCAAGAGGATTTCATGCTAGTCGTGACGCAGAACGACCAACAACAATCGCAGAAGCTCATATTCTCGCTTAGCAAACCGAAAATCCTAGAACTGACGTTATTAATAGCGGATTACATGAATCTGCTTATCAATAATCCGGGTACACCTTTATTAGGGACGCTCAGTAGAGGTACGATGGTCTCGGTGAACCAATCCGTCGTCAATCAATCGATCATAAGTCAAACTATCGCTAATCAAAGCCAACCTGATATTTTAAAATCGACTCCCGATCACGGCGTGCAAAGATCCGATTCGAAACGAAGGACTCACGTCGATTCTGGCCTTGCGTGATAACGCCCATCTATTCAAAACCGAAATTAGTGATGACCCTCCCTCCCTGCTCCCCTCTCGTTGATATATTAACCTCGAATCGCTTTAGGATATGTGCCACAACATACTAAGTATATATATTTACGGAAAAGAAGAGAGAATAAATTGATCTGATTTTTGTAGGACCTATACACACACATACATACACAAACACACACACCGTATTAGAATAAGTCGTCCCCCTTGTCGGCCCTCCCCCATTATCTCCCCTCCCCTCCCTCCAAAAAAAAACTCGATTATGTATATATAGATTGAAGTAAATGAGATACCGAGCATTACTGTGTACATATATATGACATCCACATCAAAGCTGTGTAATAAACTATTATTATTATTATAGATAAAGATATCAAACATCTATGTCTTGTATTTTAGAAACGACGCTCATATATTTGTCTGCCAACAATTGGGGTAATTTTGGCCTAATTTTAAACAAAAGATTAAAGTCAAATGTGATTGTGGACTAAGTTTTTAATTTAGATAATTTTGATGCACGTTCAATTGTAAAATAGCTGGTCTTGAACTGGAAAAACTTTTTCAACAAACTTGCTTGCAGTTAAAGGTGGAAATTTTTTTGCAATCCACAAATATATCGTGGAAACTGCTTGATGGAACGACTTCTTATGGAAATATGATTTGAAATTTGAATTTCTTTCTATATCTGACGATTGCTTGTCACACAAGCTGTCAAGATCTCCACCTTCACCTGCTTTTGCCAGTAGGAACTTGAATTTTACCTTCTTCAATGTTCTCTTCGTTTATATCATTAACACCAGCTTTTCGACAAACTTCTCTTGGAACTTGTAGTATTTGTGCTCTACTCATATTTCTTGCTACGTTTTTGTAGCAATGTTGACTCACTAAATCAACAGCCTTTCATCATCCACGCAGCTATCATGATGCATGGTTGAAATCGTCAAAACTGCCTTGTTTTTTTTTTTAGGAGAATAAACTATGGTGTATTTCTCTTGAAAGTCAAAAAGTGATGTGTATTCTTCTCCTTCCTTCTTTGGTAAGAATTCTTTTGGAATTTCTCTTTTGTTTAGTAAGTCATTGGCTAGTGGGATGCTGGTGAACCAATTATATCCCTACCATTATTGCTTAGGCTGTATAGTCCTGACGGTTGCAAACCAAAGTACCTTTCTAGTTTGACTGTGTAAGCCGTTTGGGCATCTACCAAAACAAACGTTTTAATTCCATATTTGCTTGTTTTATTTCGGATGTATTGCCTGGAAGAGCAGCGACCTCTACTACTACTATTACAGTCGTTGATGTTGTCAAACTGTAAGCATCTCAGCAGATAACGAAATCGATGTGTACTCATTGCCAGATAACAAGATTGAAGATCGTTTCCACGAGAATTACCCCACAACAAATGCACATTCTTGCGACGAGAGCACCTCAAAGTGCCTATAAGATGAAGCTGATCTATAAATGCTTTCATTTTTAGTGTTATCGGCATTTCTTGCATCCCTATCTCTCATCTGTTCTTTTACAGATTCCGTTTCTTTGTTCGAAAACTCTTTGCAAATATCACGGTAAGAGGCTGGATGAAATGAGTCGAATTAATGCGATAGAAAGTAAAAATAAATAACAAATTTTCTTTGCAAATCAGGTATTGTATTTGCAGAAAATTGTGCAGACTTCTTCTGTTATATCTGATACCTTTTTGGGTGGGACAATTCTGAAACATCTTTCCAATCATAGAAAAGCGAGTCTTTCTTTTTAAGCCAAAGACAGAACTTCAAAGTCTTCTCCAGGCATTCTATTGGATGTTACCTCTGCTTGAAAGACTACTACTTCTTTCCGGGTATCTCTGTCCTTCTTCATTTACAAAAATTTGAAATAAATATCTTTCCATTCATAGAAAAGCGAGTTTTTCTTTTTAAGCCAAAGACAGAACTTCAAAGTCTTCTCCAGACATTCTACTGGATGTTACCTCTGCTTGAAAGACTACTACTTCTTTCCGGGTGTCTCTGTCCTTCTTCATTTACAAAAATTTGAAATAAACATCTTTCCATTCATAGAAAAGCGAGTTTTTCTTTTTAAGCCAAAGCCAGAACTTCAAAGTCTTCTCCAGACATTCTACTGGATGTTACCTCTGCTTGAAAGACTACTAGTTCTTTCCGGGTATCTCTGTCCTTCATAATTTACAAAAATTTGAAATAAACATCTTTCCAATCATAGAAAAGCGAGTCTTTCTTTTTAAGCCAAAGCCAGAACTTCAAAGTCTTCTCCAGACAATCTACTGGATGTTACCTCTGCTTGAAAGACTACTAGTTCTTTCCGGGTATCTCTGTCCTTCATAATTTACAAAAATTTGAAATAAACATCTTTCCATTCATAGAAAAGCGAGTTTTTCTTTTTAAGCCAAAGATAGAACTTCAAAGTCTTCTCCAGGCATTCTATTGGATGTTACCTCTGCTTGAAAGACTACTACTTCTTTCCGGGTGTCTCTGTCCTTCTTCATTTACAAAAATTTGAAATAAACATCTTTCCAATCATAGAAAAGCGAGTCTTTCTTTTTAAGCCAAGGCCAGAACTTCAAAGTCTTCTCCAGACATTCTACTGGATTTCTGCTTGAAAGACTGTCCTTCATAATTTACAAAAATTTGCTCTTTGATTCAAAAATTAATAATTCGTCCCAGGTATTTTTGTCCTTCAAAACTTACAACAATAAAATTTTTGATAGTGAAGCCCTTCAGGTCTTATAGGAACATTATTTTTCCAATTCAGTAAAGATTTCATCGCCCCCCCATCAGAGTCTAGTTTCAAAAGTTGAAATTTTCCAATTTTGGAAAATAAAGACTTTTCAAGTTCGTCTTGAATGTTCACTTCCAATTCTGCTGCCACAACATCTCCCTCTTTTTACATTTAACGACACAAAATTGAGTATTTTTCTTCTTGGATGGTTCAAGATGGTTCTCTGGCAATATTGATTCCATTAGTTTGGGTTCTCCTCTAAACTGATCATGTGTTCATTCAACAAATTGCAAACTCGAATCTTGATTTAGATTCCTTCCTTCACATGGTAAGGACTCCACCCCACAATTTTTTTATTAATGCAAATCTACGAGCTGAGTTTAATGTATAAAAAGGGGGTGGTAAGCAACAGATTGGCACATTTTGTTGTTTGCACAGCTGAAGGACTTGCAAACTTGTGTGGGAGTCCAAATTATCTCCAAACTAATTCAAATCAAAGTTAAACCAGCAATTTTTGCTGCTGATTATTTCTTTGGTGGTCACATGGAGCTTTATTTGCAGCTTTATTTATTGTTGAGCTAAAATTACCCCACTTGAGGATTTGATCTATTTACTATATGTATACAGGTTGTTTAAACACAGTTCGTCCTAGATCCAATGAGACTTGTCTAAAAAGTAATACAAAGCGTTTATTATTTTGATTTTTTATTCTTGTTTATTCAAAATAGTCTCCGTCTGAGTTAATACAGCGCAGAGGATTCTGGTCCACAATCGTTGTAGAACTCCCAGATAATATTCTGGGACGAATACGCTATAAACAGTTCTTTTTAAATCGAAGAAAACGGTCAGGATTGTCTTGATTCTTGTGACCTCCAGACTTGAGTGACCTAGTCTCATCGCATCTGAGACAAACTGTAGAAGAAGAACAATCTGTAGAAGTTTCCTCATTGATGTATTTATTATCATCATTTTTGCATATTATTCAATGTATTGCTGTGAATACCTACGTCATAATTATTCAGTTATATTAGCAATAACATTAAACGAGAGCCAATTACAGACGATTCTAATTTGTATATTTTTAATACGAAGGTTCTCATTTTTTGGCCTACATACATACTTATATAAGTTGCAACAATGATACGTGTACCATGAAATATTATCAGCATATGGCATCTTATCTTAACTGTAGTGCCTAACAAGAATAAATAAAGAAATAAAATAAAATTGACAGTAAAATTTTAATAATTCATTCTGTTTGAATTAGTCGATTATGATTTATACCAATGCAACTACTACATAATATCGACTATGTAGCTGATATATAAGCAAATATATCTATACTTTTTTATATGATATTTTAGCGAGATAATATTTATTTATTAATGTAAATCGATTGTAATATTGTAATTTTTTTTTAGTTCTATAATCTTAAATTTCCTCACTAATATTTTGTAAATATTTTTCTTTAATATTGTAAATAGTTTGAATTAATTAAGTTTTTATTAAAATCTAATTCGAATCTCTGACATGCAGAATAGACAACAAGATGGATTTTATATTTTAAGTGAAACTAGTCTGTATTATTAATTAATTTTACCCTTTAAAAGATGAAAAAATAGTTACCAGAGAATGATATTATCATCCAAGCATATCCCCCCTCATTATTATTATTATTTTTTTAATTTAAAGTCTTGAATCTCTATTTTGTGAAGTGTGATGGGCTTACTAATTATTTTTTTAAAAATGTCTCAAAGCAAAAAAAATGTTCGGATTGAATTTGAAGTCGAAAAATAATTTCCTTTTTTAAAGAATAAAATGAGAAAAAAATAAACTGTGTTGTGCATTTTTTGTGATTTTTTTATTATTTTGAAATCGTTGAATATTAACCGAGATAATTGATTTTTGATTGTTTCTAATCGATGAGTACATTTGATACATCCGATAGTAGTATATTTATTACTGTATTTACAAATCTATTAAAGCATTTTTTTATCTATGTGTAGTTTATTTAGCCCTATTACTATTAACGATACATGATAGGAATTCTGTTTCAAGTGGGTAAGTAAGGTAAGTACCTTTTTATTAAACATTATTATTTGGTACTGTCACCTTTTATACAGGGTGTTAGTAAATAACTGCGACAAACTTCAGGGGGTGATTCTGCATGCAAAAATAATGACAGTTTGCTATATAAACGTCCGTCCGCAAATGCTTAGTTTCAGAGTTATAGGGTGTTAAAGTTTTTCTTAAAAACTGACGATTTATTTATTGCTCTGAAACCGGTCGAGATAGGCAAATGAAATTTTGTGGGTTTTAAGAGATGGTTATTGCGCATTTCTTGACATCCAACCAAGAATTTTATATTCATCATTGGCTTGCATACGGGTAATGATCTTAATTTTTTAAAGAAAAAAAATGGTACGCCACTGAGATATTTCAAATTAAAAATCATTTTTGAATTTTCCATTTAATTTGTGATAAAAACCTTTCTTGCCTTTTTTTCGCGTGAGGCGCCGTTTTTATGCAAAAAAATAAAACATCTTAACGTGTATTTTTCATTTCTTTAATACATCTAGTAGGCTACTGTCGACATTCAATATCAATGCATTGTTAAATACAAATATTTTAACTAAGTATCAAAATAGCAACTCATCATTATTCAGCTTTTAGTTAGCTATAAAATTATTGTTAATAAGTAATTAATTTTTCTTATTGAAAATAATGGAAAATTTTTCAAATGCAGAATTAACAGACATTTTGTCTATGGTCGAAGTGATGGAAATGGTCGGCAAGCTGGACGATTGTATGCTGAGTTGTATCCAGGACGTAGGATACCTCATCACACAATATTTGCTCGTCTTCACCAACGCTTGCGCGAAAATGGTACATTTAGGAAACAAACGGCTGACTGCGGGCGCCCTCGAGAAGTACGAACTGTGCAACTAGAAGAAGAAGTTCTTGAGTTAATAGCGGAGTCACCTGAAACAAGTACTCGAAAAATGGCCAACATATTGAATGTAATCCACTTCACTGTATTCAAAATTCTTAAAGAACAGCAATTGTATCCGTTTCATATTCAACGTGTACAAGCTCTACTACCTAGAGACTTTTTTCCCCGCCTATTTTTTTGCCAATGTATCCTTCATCAAATCGCTCAAATTCCTAATTTTTTAAATGGCGTTTTGTTTACTGACGAGGCTAATTTTGGACGATAGCGCATACGAAATTTCTATAATAATCACCTATGGGCAGAGGAAAATCCACATGGAATTTTTGAAGCTCATTTTCAGCATCATTTTTCAGTCAATGTATGGCTTGGAGTAATTGATGCTCATTTAATCGGTCCATATTTCCTCCCACTACGACTAACAGGCGAATCTTACCTTAATTTCCTACAGCAAGAGTTACCTGGTCTTCTGGTTCATGCATGATGCCGCACCAGTTCATTTTAGCATTAATGTACGTAATCACTTAGATACAGTGTGATTTCAAGGACTGTGGGCTCGTAATAACAATTAAACATCGGTATCACCTCACACGACAACTTTGATTAATTATTCGGGACACGTGTTTCGAAAACGCATGGGTTTTCATTATCAACAGAATACCGGTATTCGGTTGATGATGAAAACCCATGCGTTTTCGAAACACGTGTCCCGAATAATTAATCAAAGTTGTCGTGTGAGGTGATACCGATGTTTAATTGTTACTTAGATACAGTGTATTCAAATCGTTGGATAGGTAGGGGAAGTACGGAACATTGGCCTGCTCGATCACCGGAGTTAAATCCTTTAGATTTTTGCATTTGGGGTTTTCTTAAGTCATTAGTTTATTCCACTCCCGTCGAAAATGTTGATGACCTTAGGAATTGAATTATAGCCGGCTGTGAGACAATAAGAAATACACCAGGAATTTTTGCGCGAATACAACAATTAATGAGGCGAAGAGTTGAAAGTTGTGTCATGTCTGAGAGAGGTCATTTTCAACATTTGTTGTAGCTTTGCGCTTACTTAACATCTTTTTAGTGTTATTTTCTGATATTGTTCTAATTTAATGTTATTGTATTAAAGTGTGCAGTAGTTCAGTAGCGTACTAGATAATGTATTAAAGAAATGAAAAATACACGTTAAGATGTTTTATTTTTTTGCATAAAAACGGCGCCCCACACGAAAAAAAGGCAAGAGAGGTTTTTTATCACAAATTGAACGGCAGATTCAAAAATGATTTTTAATTTGAAATATCTCAGTGGCGTACCATTTTTTTTCTTTAAAAAATTAAGATCATTACCCGTATGCACGCCAATGATGAATATAAAATTCTTGGTTGGATGTCAAGAAATGCGCAATAACCATCTCTTAAAACCCACTAAATTTCATTTGCCTATCTCGACCGGTTTCAGAGCAATAAATAAATCGTCAGTTTTTAAGAAAAACTTTAACACCCTATAACTCTGAAACTAAGCATTTGCGGACGGGCGTTTATATAGCAAACTGTCATTATTTCTGCATACAGAATCACCCCCTGAAGTTTGTCGCACTTATTTACTAACACCCTGTATGTTTTTGTGTTTCTTTGGAGTCTATTTTAAAAGCCAGCTTAATTTCGAAAGTAATGAATAAATTATTAACCTTTTTCTCAGATGAAGTATGATTTCTATTGACAGGATACGACTTGACTCGCATCATCACCCAGCACAAAAGCAATCGGTAACCAGCTCCCTTGTAGATAAAAGAATTTGAATTTCCCAAACCGACAATACCAACAAAGAACGAAAACATTAACATACAATGCTGACAATTTGTGACATACCAAAACTTCTACCAAACTATCGACAATAAGAAAAATTCCAATATGAACGTTTTTTTTTCGTACTGTAACCATTAATTCATTCAAAAAAGATATACCTACTTCAGATTGAGATTGACCTTTCGGGACTCTCACGGACGTCAAACCTCTCTAATCGGTCTAGAGCACCCACCCAGACAGAAGCCGAGTGTCAAACGAAGAGAGAGAATCTGACGAATGTAAGAGCTGAACAGGTACAACTCGCACTGAAACATATCTTGTTGCATCGAAGCAAAATTTAACTTGCAACTGTTAGATGAAAAAAAAAAAACGATCAGAGCGACGGAGAAACACAAGTTCGATAAACTCAACACCGACCAAACACACAACCAGAAGTAGATATCCAGAAAACAGTAATCAAGTTATCAGAACATCAACTTAGAGAAGATGAAAAAGAAAGTCCTAGCGAAAAAATTGAGCTTGAACCGAGATACCCGAAGAAGAAATAATTACCTAGGTTGAATCTGACATCATAAATCTACTCACTAAAGAAGCAGATGAAATCAGATATGAGATATGTTGAAGATCATAGAACACCAATTTACTATTCACAAGGACGAAACCTTAATAGTGGTATGATCCGAAAACCAAAACGCAACTGTAGTAATTGACAGAGAAGACTATAACCACAAGATACGTACACCTTTGAGCATAACAAACTAAACAGTGATCCTACTAACAAAATTCAACTCACTTATACCCAAAGAATAACAAGGACAACGTCAAACTGCGTGAAAAGTACTCGTTGTACGGATACAACACCCGGAAAGCTTCAACCAACTCAAAGAAGATATACTTCAGATTGAGATTGAACCTTCGAGACTCTCACGGACGTCAACCTCTCTAATCGGTTGATAGACCTTCACGAGGGTATGTGGTGTCAGCGGAACTGTGCCATTGGAGCACCCACCCAGATAGAATCCGAGTGTCAAACAAAGAGCTGAACAGGTACAACTCGCACTAAAGCATATCTTGTCATATCAAAACGCAATTTGACTACTAGCAACTATAGCATTCATAATAATAATAATAATCGGCTCTGTTTAGGCCCTCTCATATTTGCAACATTCACTTTTTTTTTGGCGTTAAGTCGCCGGGGGCTGTACGATGCATAGAGTAAAAGATACACTTGTTGACTGTATTACAGTTATTGACATTATTCCTGTACATTCCTGAATAACAAAATAGTCGTTAAATGGACGATTTAATCTTGAAAAACTTAGAAATTCAATCAATTTATATTTTGAAGTGGACACTAAAACGTGCGTTGCTAACGAAACTTTCAAGTCAATTTAATTCTGTGATGGAGTTTAAAAATTAGACGATCAGAGGGCAGGTATATTAGTATGGTGCTGCCATCAAACGGTAAATCCAGGAACTTGACAGGCTAGGCGGGCTTTTTGAATATATGGATACATTAAAATGTTTAATACGCAATTTAAAAGTAATATTTTAGAATAATGATGTTAATTAATCGTAATATTAATTAGTAGATACCTATCATAAATAATCTTCTAATTTATAATCGGACAGATCTAGATGTGTGAACCGAATTTCAAAATCTTCGCAATTTCATCCTCCACCAGGAGATCAAGTTGGAAATGAATTTGTCCCGGCCAACTGTCCCTCAGAGCATACAAAGCATTTTGTAATTTGTTTGTTAATTGTAACAGACGAATTTGACATTAAAATGTACAGTCGAGAACATTAAATTCCAGACAACTACTACAGCATATAGTTTTGTTAAAATATTTACTATATAATGTGAACGAATATTTTACTGTCACTTCTAGCTTCAGGTTATGTATCAGCGTCATGCGTGCGTAACTCATAATTTTTAATTATCAATGAAACATTGGTCGTGTTCAGTTAGCACATTGGTAAATCACCGATACGTAATGATGAGTGAAGTACCGCATTGAGTATCTATATACAAATGGGGTACAATAGGTACAGTGTAGGTATTTAGTTCACTATTTCACTAATCTGTACCTAGCGGTGACCTACTGATGTGCTAAGTGAACACGACCATTAATAAATGTCAATAAAACTCTATATATATATATTTTCTTTATGTGTGGTGGGTGCTTAGTTGCAGTGACTCCGTAAGCTGTATTACTTGTCTGGCTATCACTGCAACTCTTGCGGTGTAGTTTAGTGTGTGTAAGTTGTGTTCAAATGGCTTTGTGACAGCATCATATCGCCTTTTATGATGCCGCGCTGTTAATCACTTTGCTCCCAACAGCGAATGGCAAGTCGATCCGGAATTAAACTCTCTGAAAAAATGTCACCGTCCCTCCAGAGAATTGAACCCCGGCACCTATCGTCCTCTCACAACGATAGTCAGCCGCCAAACCACTGCGGCCATCGACCCGTTGAAAGAAAGACATATTTACAATAGCCAATTATTTGTGTCTTAAATTCCACGCTCCTAACTGTACCTACCTAATACATGTATTTCAAAAAACGAAAGAGACAAAATTCTGAACAGACCCAAACGAAGGGGCTGAAGACAGAGCAAAATCACATTATACAACATTGGTCGTGTTGAGCTAATAACACATCGGTAAGTCACCGGTAGATATCGATTAGTGAAGTAGTGAACTGAATATACCTACGCTGTAGGTATTGTGCCATTAGCATGTAGATATTCAGTGTGGTACTTCACTCATCATTACGTACCGGTGACATACCGATGTAATAACTGAACGCGACCAATTGTTCATATTAATAAATAATGTCAAAATTCATTTTGACCAATTATTGGTTGCTGTAATTTGGACTGGAGGTCTGTTCAGAATGTTGCTTCTCTCTCTTTTCGAAATAGTATGGAGTAAGTAATAAAGTGCAATTTAAAATTACATTAGAAAACAATTCTATTATAATTATCTTTGAATAAATTAGTATGTATCACTAAAATTGTTTTCTTTCCCTTTTTTATTTAAGATTATACTTTTGATATACGATATTTACAGCTTCAAAGACGCTGACTGCTCTGTATCGTTGGTAACCAGCTTTTGCAAACGTCAATGTCGTCAGAATTAAAAATTCAATATCCGAAAGATGAAGTCTTTGAATTGGTTTTGACACTAATTTGACATTTGACAATTAGCAGTCCATTTTTCAATTGAAGTGACAGTTTATGGACAATAAACGGGTTCATTATGATGCAATTAAGATAAAATAATTTGATATGCGTTATATCTACTTGAATAAGTCACTATGATGCATATACATATGTATGTCATTGACCCCGTCGTATTGACATTTAACATAGAAAAAAAATGGCGTCATAAATTTAAATTGATTTTTATGTTAAAAATTAACATTATACATACCAGGTACGTTCAAAAAGTATCTGATCTTTACTCATAAAAATTTAAACATTCATATGCAACAGTTTTATATTAATTCGGTAGAAAAATGTTTAAAAGTTTTAAAATAATATTATTACGAGCTTATAATTTAATATTTCATTTATTAGATCGAAACAGACATAGATTTATATTTAAAAAAAAATGACTAATAAGCGATTACATTAATATTTGAAAATAGCCCAACATAATATGAATTAGCCACAACAACGATTGTATTAATAGACTGCTGCATTTTATATTTTTAATTTAGATCCGCAGAATCGCGAGTCCTAAAGGCAATTGAACCGACGCTCACATTCTCTTTATTTTCATCAAATTATCCTTCTAATTATTTTTATCTCGAAATCAAAAATTCTCGTAAATTTGCTCTGTAAATTAAACTGTAATGTTTCCGTGAAGAACACATGCAGATTTGGTGCCTGAAAAGTTATTGGCTTATATCCACTCTTGTCCGGGGAAAAATGAATCACAAAATTATTTTTTTCTTCAAGATATTTTCGCAAAAATATTTATTTTAAAATCGAAAAGTAGGAGAAATTTAATTAAAACTCCGCTAAATTCGTGAGTAAGTTTTTAACATCCGTTTCGAAACTGGATGAGATCTATCCAAGTTGGATTTCCCGCTTAGAATTGTTTTGAATCCGACGACTTACGTCGCAATGCCACTAAGTTTAAAATTAGCCCGACGCACTGAAAGGTTCAGAGTCAAGTTATTATATACAGTTTTACCGTTCAAGTGTAGTTAACTGGAGTGTGTCTGTGTAAGGTGTGATTTTGCAATTTAACACGTAGAAGACAGACAAGAGGAGGACGGTTCGAATACGATATTAAAATCATCTTTCCGTGGAGATATTTTAATGCCTTCGTCGAGCATACAAGGTGAGTTTGATTATCTTTGATATTTCGGAATGATGTGATTTCGCGAAGATAGTAAACAATACCTTTGTATTTATTTTTATAATACAATTCACTCGTATCCACTCTTCCTCTTGGATACAAGGTTTAAAAATTGAAAGGAATCGCTCGAGTTAAACTAGGTCATTTATATACTTTTAATAAGACTTGCTAAACTTGATCCCTTTTCTTTTAAAAAACGCCTGAAATGTTTTGCGTTTCAATTTCAATAGGAGACGTATTATTTTTTTTCTACTCCTAAATTTTATTGTTCAAAGTTAATAAGCGAGTTAGGTAGGTACAAAATTTCCTTTCGATGCGAAAACTAGGTTACTCATTTGTTTTAGTCAGATGATAGAATCTAAAATTAGTTATATTTTCGTGAACAAGCTGTTTAAATATCTCTCTTCTTATTTATGTCCTTGATCATTCATTATTATTAAAGGTAGTACTAATTAAAAGTTTTGCCTTCATTGCTTCGATCTGAGCGTTATTGTTGTTGTGTTGTAGCAGATTTTAAACACGTTTGAATTAATACATCGTACTACTGTTTATAAATAAAAGAGAAAGTGTACATACCCAACTTGGTAAGCTAGTCGGAGTATGTTTTAAATTCTGATGAACTGTAGTGAAAAGGAAAGTGAGACAATTATTCTGTATAAATTATAATAGTTCAATGCGACGTTTAGCTGTCATAAATTAAGACATCTTCATGTTTATCTCTTTTGATTTTCGAGATAAAACTTATTTATTTATGATGTTGACAGTCCAATTACGTTTTGGAAAAGATATCTCTTAATTATCTGGGGGAGAATGCAATAGAAAGTTGGAAATCAAATCAATTTGTAGTCCGCAATTATCTTAAAAATCATCAATTGCTTTCCATATATGATTTCTAAGAATTGGAATTATATTTATCCAACACTCAACATTACTAACTGAAGAACAGAAATTGTTTTGCCAACATTTTTCGTGTTCGTAATTTGATGAAAATGGATGAAATTGAAGCATGATCTGTGATAAGATTATCTCTATAAAACAGGATTGTCACCACAAGACATTTATATGGATATGACCAACCTCAGATTCAAAAACGCCCATAATATAATACATAACATAACACATTTATTGGAGTGCAAGCCCGATGAAATGCATGTGAGCCGGAAACTCAAAAATTAAAAGAAAAAGCTAAATAGTAATTTGTATTGCCAACAGGATCATCATCAGCTTATCCTGGAGGAATCGCTGCTCTTCCTGATGACCCAGCAAAAACATTATATAAACAATAATAGACGATAATAGCATGGCACCCCACTATAGTGACAAATGTTAATTCAATTATAACATCACTCCCAAATTTATTTGTTCTGCTCAACAAGAAGGAGTCCTGTAATAGTTTTCTTAAACTGCAGCAGCGAGAGCTCTTTTACGTGGCTTGGTAACCCGTTCATTTCCTGTGCACAATTATAACTGAAACTCCGTTTATAGTGCTGAGAACGATGTGCAGGAATATCTATAAGATCCTTTCTCGTGATATTAATGTGGTGCACATCAGTCCTGAACTTAATTTTTGCAACCAGATACGGTGGGTTATTCAATTTTAAAATTTTATGAATAAAGCATAGAAAATGCAATCGTCTACGATTAGACATGTTTAACCACGACAAATCATCTAACTTATGAGAAACATGCGCCCGTCTCCTAATACTGAAGATAAACCTAAGGCACGAATTCTGAACAACCTCTGTATCCTATATTTGTCAATAGAATCGAGACACGCTCCATATATGGAATCACAATAGTTGAAATGTGATAACACTAGAGCATTACATAACAGCGTTTTATTGAAAATGTTGATATATGCCCGCTTAATATTTGCAGTAGTGTTATTCCCAAACCGCATCTCGCTATCAAAAATGAGGCCCAAATTTCTCGCAGAATCCTTACGAATTAGATCTGTACCATCCAATTGAAGCTTAACGAAATTATTACAACGTACTCTATTTACAGAATTACCGAATACCATAAAACAACACTTATCTTTATTAAAACTCAAACAATGACGTTGTGAAATGTCAGAAACCTGCCGTAAATCGTTATTAATGGCATCAATAGCTGCATCAATTTCAGAGAAAGAAAACGATGCATAGAGCTGAGTATCATCAGCATAGAAGTGATAGGAACAAAAGAATTTATGAAAGAAATGAAAATGAGAAGTTAAAATAAATTGCATACAATAAGGGACCCAAAACAGAACCCTGTGGAACACCTGATTTTAAGAATACGAGGTCTGAGGTACCTTTATCAATATAAACTTGTTGAGTTCGATGATCCAAATAACTTGAGATAAGTTGAACGGCACAGGCATCTAAACCGATGTAATGCAATATAGATAATAGTAGAGAATGATTGATTTTATCAAAAGCCTTCGAGAAGTCTAATAACACCAAAACCGTAATATTACCTAGATCAGTGGCTGAAATGATGTCATCTGTAATCTTGGATAAAGCTGTAGCACAACTGTATCCAGGTCTGAATCCTGATTGAGTACTCGTTAGTATATTAAAATTATTAATGTGATTTCGTAACTGCTGTTCAATAAGCCTTTCCAAAATTTTTGAGAGAATAGGTAGTAAACTAATAGGTCTGAGATCTGAAAAAGTCGTGGGATTACTATTTTTTGGTACTGGTATCACACGTGCTTGCTTCCACATTGTAGGAGAAATAGAATGAAACAAACAAAAATTGAACACATGTGTAAGAATGGGAATTAAATGAGGACAGCAATGTAAAAGCATTTTTAAATTTATTTCATCACAACCACAGGAATTGGACGACAACTTATTAATTGCAGCTTCAATCTGCAAATCCGCAGCAAAAGAAAAAGAGCCAACTCCAGGCCTAACATTATTAGAATAAAACATGAGATACTCATCGTCCGCCACTGATTGCTCACAAGATGCTCTACCAAAATGTGCATTTAATGCGTTAGCATCAAGTAAATCTTCAGGTAGTGTCACAGTTTTCTTACGATAAATATTCAGATAGTGTCAATCTTTCCAAATAGATTTTTTATTAAAACGTTTCATTCTAGATTCAAGATAGCTTTTCTTTTCACGTTTAATTGTAGCTGTAGTATAGTTTCTTAAGGATTTATAATAGTTCCAATCGGCAAGTAAGTTAGAACGTCTAAATTTTTGAAGAGCTTTGTCTCTTAGAGATATTAATAATTTAACATTATTCGTAATCCAAGGCGAAGAAGGGTGTGAAAATTTACAAGAGGAGCATGAATATCAAAAATCATAGTAATATATTCATTGCTAAACCAAATTTTATCATCAATGTTATCCAACAAAAACACGTCATACCATGGAATTCCTCTTAAGTGATCGAGAAACAAATCATAATCAAAATTACTGAAATTACGAAATGTGCGTACGTGAGGAGTAGGCTTAATACTATCAAGTGCTAAAGTGCAACAAACCAAGGAATGATCGGAGAGATCATGAGTGTCAATTACATTACATAACGTATTATTTAATGAGGCAGAGATCACAGCAACATCCAACAAAGATGAGCCAGCTGCAGTAATACGTGTAGGCCAAGCTCTCATTCAAGCAAGTAAAGAAATCCGTGATACTAGTGTAATACTAGAAGTAATACTTAGCCATAGTTGCTCAACAGCAGCAGTAGATTCAATAGGAATTCTTTTGAAGCTTAAATTATTACGAATGAAGAAAGCAACGCCACCTCCGCGACTCTCCCTATCTTGCCGAACTAGATTATAACCTTCCACTGCAAGAGCCTCACTGCAGATGCTAGAATGTAGCCATGTTTCAGTAATTGCAAAAATATCAATATTTAAGCAGTATAATAAATTTGAGATTTCATCAATTTTATTTAGGAGCGATCTAATATTCAAATGAGCTATTTTGCTGTTGTCAGGTGATGAAAGTTATACAAGACATTTTGTTGGCTTTCTCCTTTAACTGCTGCAGCTTTTTTTATTTATCTTAATCTCTTATTATAAACATTCCTTCAAGGAGGTTTCACTTCCTTTCTTTCCAAGTATTTCTAAATTGCCAACAATATCTCCAATTATTTTTTGGACTTCCGAAGTCGTGGTAATCCTGGGTCCTGCTGTAAAAGGACTATATAAGTTTGATGTTACTGAGGCTTAGAATAAAAGAACTAGGCAATTCAACCATGGAACTATAGGCGTTGTAAATGTGTTAGATTCAGGAATGTACAACTTTTGCAGAAGGTGTGCTTCTCCTGTAACGAAGTCTAAATTCGAAAAACAATCCTGATTCAGCTAAGTTTATTCTGTATGAGTATTTATTAAACCAACGACATTTCTGTTGAGTGTAAGCACCTTTAATAAGGGCATCCTTGTTCAATTCTTGAATCATTTTCACCCTCCATATTTATGGCATTATTATGAATTAGTAAAATGGCAATTTTATCAGAATTAAATAGTTTTGAAGCGAAAACTTAACATTATTAGCCATCGAATGCTCTCAAGGAACAACACAGAAGGTAGATTTGTAGCTGAAATGGAAGAAAATTAATGGCTGTGTAAAAGAATGATTTATCAAGAATTTTATTCGACCTAAGTCGATGAGAATGAGTCATCTGACCAACTTTAACCTGGACTGGACCCTTCTTAAGAGGCGACTAAATAAAGCAGTAGCTATAAGGTGTGACTAAACTTCTTAGACAGACGTCTGAATGAGCAAAGATATTAACAAAGCTTCACCATCTCAAAGAGGAAGGCTCTTAATTTCTTTTTTCTTACTCTTTTAAGAGTAAGAGTCCTAGAAAAATGAAGAAGCACAGAAGAGAAATGGCATTCCAGAACTAGTTCCATCGTCCACTGATGAGACTATAATAAATCGAAACAGATTTCAAACACTGCTGAATGATACCTACGCATATTTCCTTTCCTCCATACAAAACAGGAATTTTGAAGTAATATTGGCGTTATTTTCATGTTTAAAAGACACATTTTTAGAGACATCTGAGTGCAGATGTTTCCTTAAAAAATATTATTCAAGTTAGCTTAGAAGTCGTAGGCTAAATCTTCACCAATACCTGTAAAAAGAGTCTTTAAATTTGAATATAATTCATAGCTTTAGGAAGAAGAAAAGTGAGTATCTTTTGGACTATTCTCTGTAATTCCAAAGTCATGGCAATCCTAGGTTGTTAGTAAGTAGAAGGATTAATTCTGATGTTACTAGGACTTCTAACAGAAGAATTGCAATAATTAAATTAGATGGGGTATCAGAGCTCAGACTACAGGTTGTGGCCTAAAAATCCAGTCAAGTTTTAATTTAAAATTTAATTTAAATTTCGGTCAAAACTCCCTTGACAGGCGAAATGGCCTGGTAAATCTAATAAACAGTCATAACCTCAAAAATAGTAATAATGTTGAATGCCAGCGATTGGCGAGAAAAATTTAAACCAAAAGAACGTCCAAAGAGCAGGTTTTTGATGGTAGTAGATTCGAAGCCTTTGAGAAATCGTGTCCTCTGGACTGCCGTACATGTGTCAGTTTTTTTGATATAAGATTGGACAACGTCGGCTGGATGTTACAGCAGATTAGATTAGATTAGATTAATGGTGGGTCGTTAAGGCATTTCTACCTCTCTTTACTGCGATCATCTTTTAGTCACAATTGATCTCCAAAGTTCTAAAGAAATACAGAATCTTCTTGGGAGTTATGGCCCTGATGTTAGCCGGTTTCACTATATTCGGAGCAGAATCGTCATTCGTCTACCTTGCTCATCTTCTGATGGTGTTAAGGTCTCTTTTATTGAGATCCAGCAGAGATTTAGCCTTCGTGTCTGAAAAAGTAATGAACTTTTTTCATTGTCTTAATTCTGGAATGTTGAGATTTTTTGATTAATATCTCACTGTTGAAGATGAGCTTTTATGTGATTGATGCAGATTAGCTTCGACTCAAAGGTACATGCATCTAAAGCCTTTAGCGCTGCTTGATTGTCTGAGAAGATGTAAATGCGTGCACCTTGGTAACGTCTTTTGAAACATTTCTGAGGGCACATTGTTTAATGGAATGTATTTCTGCCTGAAAAATCCTCGGACGTACCCCAGGCCACCGAAACATTGCATCTCGGCCCATAGATACCTATTCCTACTCCTGTGTTTGTTTTGGAGTTGAGTAGTAGTTCAGATCCGTGGGAGTCCCACGTTTGGCGGTCCTGTATAACCACTTCGAACTGTTTGTCAAAGTCAAATCAAGATGTCATATAGTCTTTTAGTTTCGCCAACTTCCGATTCTTGTAGAATTTGACCGACTAGATCTCCTGATTTCAAGATCATGTTTCATTCCAGCCTGATGACGCTCATCATCGCTTCCCTTTTCACCTGTAGATGCAAAGGAATCAGATCGTCCTTGGTGTTACAGTAAAGAATTTTATGATCTTGCCAATAATTTTTTTGGTCAAGATTTTCAGTTTTTAACCCTAGCAGGCAGGGTGGGTTAAAAAATGACCAAAACATTTTATTATGTCGGACTTGCTTAAAATTTCCTTTCCTAAAAATTCCAATAATTCTCTTTGTATTCATTTTTCTCCTCTAAATTTTATAAAAATTTTACGGTGGACAATAAGTAAGCTTTCTCGGTCCATTATGAGACTTATACATTCTTACGTGGTTTATAACTAGCAACATGGTAAATAAATGAGTAAATATTTAACTCAGCGAGAGTTAGAAGAGGAACTAGAAAACGTTTCTGATTTCGAGGTTAGGTTAGACATTGGTTCCGACAATAGAGACTCAGTTGTGGGTTGTGAGTTGAAGTTTTGAACGAATATGAGGTTTCTGAAGGCTCACTTGATGACGCTTTGAATTCTGATGTGGCAGATGAATACCAGTCAAATCTTGGAAGTTTGGAAGAATTTATTTAGGCCAGCCACCACGGGCGAGGATCTACTACTCGGCGAGGACCAAAAATTTTTTACTCCGGAAATATTGCACATTCTTGTATTACATTCGAATGAAGAAGCTATGTGGCAAAATATACCAACAACAGATGAGGCTGAAATTTTAGCATTACTTAATATTTTAATTTTAGTGAGGGCTAACGATGATACCAACCTGGATTATCACGATTTGTGGCCTAAAAAATTTGGCAGACCATCATACATACATTGCACAGATATTATACTTCTGTGGAGCTCGCAGAAGAACTCTATGACGACTTTGGCCTGACTTTAGTTGGCACTCTTCAACAAATTTTATTCAAATAATAATCCGAAGTCTGGGAACTCACCAGTTACTCTTCTTTCCTATGTGACGCGTCAGAAGCCTACAAAGATACTTTTGCTCTTGTCAACGCAGCACTCTGATGATGCTGAAGATATCAATCTTTATTATAATGAAACTAAAAGATGTGTTGATACCATAGACCAGATGGCGAGAAAGTATTCCTCAAAGCGATCGACATGGAGATGGCCACTTTCAATTTTTTTTACTTTGTTGGATATTGCAGCTGTTAATGCGTATTCCTTATATATCTTCAATTTTCCGCAATGGAACCAAAATAAGAGTAGCCGTCGTCGTTTGTTTTTACAAGAATTGGGATGCGGCTTATCGCTATTGAAAGAAGTGCTGCAAGCTTAAATGGACGTCACAATTCAGCTATTTATGCAATGGGAAATGTACTTGAACGCAAACTAGTTCATTCTATGGTTCCAACACCATCCCAATATGGGAAAGGAAGATGGAAGTTGTCAAAATCCAAAAAAGATAAAATCAATAACACAAATATCTAGGTGTGTGGTAAGCACAGCAAAAAGTCTAATGTTTGTATGTCCCGTGAAGATGTCGTTACCACTGATTCCGAGTACAATTTTATTTATTACACTATATTAGTTGTTTTAGTATAATACTTAATGTTCTTTTTGAAGAAATTATTACTATATATTACTTATTAGAGTGTCATCTGCAAACAAATTGATCCTACAATTACTAATCACACTTCCAATGTCGTTAATGTACAATATAAACAGCATTGGTCCAAGCACCGATCCTTGTGGCACACCCGAATTGACTATCCTTGCTTCTGACAATTTATTCTCATATCTAGTTATTTGATATCTATCTGTCAGATAACTTTTTAACCAAGATATAGCTGTATCATTTATTCCATACCAACTCAGCTTTTTGACTAACCTATTTCTGTCTATCGTTTCGAAAGCTCTCTTCAAATCAAGAAAGACTGTAATCACTTTCTTATTCTTTTCTATTTCTTCCTTCCATTAATAATGTTTAACAAAGTATTATCTAAGATGGGTAGTGCATCTCTAGTTCAATACCGCCGGTTGTAGATTTGTTTTTCATTGAATTGATAATTTCTGTTAATTTTCTCATATCAACCAAGTTCTTTAACTTTTGCCACATTTTTTTGGTGTTTCCTTTAGCAGATTGAGCTCATTCCATTTTGGGTGTAGAATTAGGAATAAATATTTACCAAACCGGCATCACAGGAATTAGGAAGCGATAGCACTTAAGCAAGCCTCGTATAAGCAGCTTTAAAAAGCTTCATAAGCATCCATCCAAAGCTTATTGTTTTAAGATAGCAATATCTAATTGTGCTCTTTGGGGAGTAAGGATGAGAGTGGAGAATGAGAAGCTAAATTGTCTCAAATAATAATCTTCTTGAACATCTTGCCGTTATTTTCTCATGACAACCAAACGTTAGACTTCTCCGGCAAATATATTTACAATCAATAACAGAATCTCGCTCTTAAAATTGGAAAGTTTCTAGTTTTTAAAATCCCATTAAACGAAACGAAAAAAAAAACTACATCGAGAATATTGGAACGGCAAAAATAAAACAATGTTTTTCCTTTCCTCTCTCTCTCTCTCTCTCCATATAATACTACATTTTTACAAACGACAAATATCACAGCACGTTTCAGTAGAACTTTTGGCGTCATTTCAAAATATTTCGTTCTGGTCATGACAAAGGAAGTTTCCGCGATTAACTACCGCATTAATGACCTAGTATAGATATCCAAACTCGGAAAACTACGAACATTACATTATAGATGTAACACTTATTTACATATCTCGTGGATGATGCCTTCAAACTTTAATATTGTTACAATCTATAGCCGACATAATAAAAATAAAAATAAATTAGAACGAATTAGACTTGACATGACTTCTTCGAAACGAAACACCTCTCTTAGATTTTTCATTATTTCCGCGAATAATATTGTTTCAGTTTTCCACATTCGCGAGCTTGTTTAATCTAAGTAATTTAACGCGCACGCCAGATTTAGATTTGATGTTATTTTCGTTAGAAGAAGAGCAAAGAAAAAAAAAGTCGAACATGTATATAATTCTGAATTTATCTTATATGTAGATGGCCAGCAGCCACTTTGTATTATACTCTAAAACGTATATATCTGCCTCATTCATTCGTTTATTTTTTCAATGGTTATAGAAAGGAAGAAGAAATTAGGACAAATCTAAAAAAATCCGTTTGAATCACGATGACGTGCGAGGAAGTGCGAAATGTAAACAATCTCCGAGTTTATATTACGGGGAAAACTTGCAAAATGTTAATTTATATCTTATTAAATTTACATTAACACGCGCAGCACCGATGGTTATCTGTTATTTTGCTATTAACTCGTGGTTTTCTCAGAATTCCCTCTCTCTTTCTACGTGTGTGTACGACTATCTTTGATTTTGCAGGTGTGTAGGTTGTATAGGTGTTTCTGATGATTTCAAATTGCGCGCAAGATCCGAATTAATTAATCCAAGAACTTATACCAAGAAGTAAACATAAATTATTGATGTTAATTAAGGTAGTGCTTTTATACTTTATAAGCTGGTGCTAGAAAAAAACAAATTATTTGAACGTTAAATTTGTGTGTTTTAAGGCTTAAGTCAATCTTAGACTAAGTAGTAGTTGTTCAAAATTATTTTGTGGATCAATACTGCGAGTTCTAGCCAGCTAACTTTGTCGTTGTTGCCTTTTGCACCTGGCAAAAGCTGCTTCAAGATCGCTTACAGTTGTAGCTCTTCCGGGCGAAACTCGTACTGTTAACGTCCTTTGTTCAGGTTTGTGAAGTTTTTGTGAGTTGCTCTAAAAATGTCGTACTTGCCATGTCTTTATCTACATCTGCCAAATTCTCCTTTATACGCTTTCAATTGGGGAGGTAGGAGATAAAGGCCACATGTAAACACTTCTTGCCTGTGTAGGAAATGAACCTAGAATCAGTCTTCAAATGTGGCTCCATCGAGCTATCCATTTTGGAGGGGTTGTAGCGAGTTTCTGTGCGGCCATTTCAATTCAAGTTGTCCACGGATGTTTTGCCTTGTATATAATATAAGAGGGAGAGGCTATGAGGGGAAAGGGAGATCAGACGACGCATCTAAACACTTCTTGTCTGACGTCTGGTAGGAAATGAACCTAAAACGTGGCTCCATCGAACTATCAATTTTTGGAGGGGTTGTAGCGAGTTTCTGTGCGGCCATTTCCAATTCAAGTTGTCCACGGATGTTTTGCCTTGTATATAATATAAGAGGGAGAGGCTATGAGGGGAAAGGGAGATCAGACGACGCATCTAAACACTTCTTGTCTGACGTCTGGTAGGAAATGAACCTAAAACGTGGCTCCATCGAACTATCAATTTTTGGAGGGGTTGTAGCGAGTTTCTGTGCGGCCATTTCCAATTCAAGTTGTCCACGGATGTTTTGCCTTGTATATAATATAAGAGGGAGAGGCTATGAGGGGAGAGGGAGGTTAAAGGACCCATCTAAACACTTCTTGTCTGACGTCTGGTAGGAAATGAACCTAAAACGTGGCTCCATCGAACTATCAATTTTTGGAGGGGTTGTAGCGAGTTTCTATAGGGCCATTTCCAATTCAAGTTGTCCACGGATGTTTTGCCTTATATATAATATAAGAGGGTGAGACTATGAGGGGAGAGGGAGGTTAAAGGACCCATCTAAACACTTCTTGTCTGACGTCTGGTAGGAAATGAACCTTAAACGTGGCTCCATCGACCTATCAATTTTTGGAGGGGTTGTAGCGAGTTTCTGTGCGGCCATTTCCAATTCAAGTTGTCCACGGATGTTTTGCCTTGTATACAATATAAGACGTAGGATATTTAAACCAATTGTCCAGGTTGTTAACTCATAGAAATCATATTTTCATCCTTCTTTTATTCATATAAAGAGGATCATCACATTATGACGTCATTATGTTGAGTACTTGGACGTCAAGACAAGATTTTAATTGTTTTACATACCTTTAAAAAAATTTCAATTTCAAAATTTCTCAGAAATGCGTTATTCAATTGTTTTTCATGAACTGCATGTTTTTCTTCGACAGGGGAAATGGTTTATGCACATCGAGCGCTTGGATCAATCGCAGCTTCGCGTGTGTAAGTTTCACACCCTTCAATGCTCTCTGTAGTATCCGGAACTGTTTAGTGATAACGTTAGATACTATACCATCATGCCCATGTTTCATCCTCCTTGTTGTCTTTCTCTCTTACTCAGCGACTTGCGACTGTTTCTTTGTCATGTTTCCCTTATCATAGCATCATTGTAATATCAATGGTATCATGGTTTCTGGTTTTACTGTGCGACCTAGCCCTCCAAAAGCCTTTTGCTCTGGATTCAATTTATTTATGAGACCAGGTAAGACCTACATGTTACCCATTCATCTGTGTGCCCTATTAGCCTCTTTGTCCATAGTCTCTTGTGTTTTCCAGCTCTCATTTGGCTTGTGGTCTTGCTTGTTTAGTGTCTTCATGCCTATTGTAAAGATACTTCCTTTCCTTAACTACGAGCTCTATCGGGGCAATTCCCTTGATCACCTGAAGAGCCACTAAGCATACAGTCGTATAAGAGGATGTTCATCTGTGTTCTTTCTATTATATTTAAGTACTTTTGGATCCTGACCATTTTGCGCTATACAGGGTGTTTCATAATATATGCGTAGGACTTCAGGATGTGATAGCTTGTCCAAAAATTTGAAAAAAAGTTTCTATCAACTCATTATGCTTTTTTCACATGTTAGTAAAATAACATTTTTATTTCAAAAAATTGACCATGTTTTTCAACAAAAAAGTTGATTTTCCTCGAAAACGGTCAACTTTAGATCTAATGACCAGCAGTACCTTTTTTGTGTAGAAAACATTGGCGGTTCAACTGGGTGTCTCAAAATCGTACTTTTTCCAGTGGCGTAGAAGTTGGGCAGAAAAACAACCACTACCTCTTCAAAATCTTCATCAATTACGACAAAAAAAAATTGTTGCAGACAACTTAGCTTATTATGAGTAGAAAATGCTCACAAAAGCTGTTTTCTTTACGATAAACGCTTCCGGAGATATTTACAAAAAAACGAATTTCTTGCATTAAATTTCAACACCCTGTATCTCGAAAATGGTGTTACTTGATAGAAACTTTTTTCAAATTTTTGAACATATATTGCATAGAGACTGCATACAAGATTATGTTATGGATTGTGCTACACAGTACTCCCCCTTTATTACTGCTAGGGTCCTTCATATTTGGCATAAGCCTGATAAGCCTTGACTCATTCTTTTATTATACCCTGATATTGACTCATGGGACCCTCAGTCGTAAATAGGTTAACGTCTTATCTATTTCGTTCAAGGTAAAGAAGACGTAGCTCCTTTTCCTCTTTCACTTCATTATCAGGGCTTCAGTTTTGTTCGGTGCCAGCTCCAATCTATGGTCTTCTATCTATCTTCTTTTAGGAAAAATATTTATGATATCGTTAAGGGCATTATATTGACTTCCTTGGGACGATTGCGTTACCATTGGTCTTACACTTACTTGTTAGGTACACCTATCTATGTTTTCTTGTAAGATAAAAAGTGCGAGCTCATCTCTGGAGCTTCCACATTTCTACTGTGATCGATTTAGTCAAACTTTTAGATGATAGAAAGATCGTAATCAGTTAATCATATTTTTAAATTGTATGAGTACGATACGATTTCTCTTTTGTCAATTGCTTTTCCGTATTTGTCAAATAATTTTCTTGTTTTGCAAACGTCAAATCTGGTAAATAAGACTCCATGTGTTGTATATAATTGACAAAAGAGGAAAAGCAAAAGAAAAAGACTGTAAGAGCAAGCCCGAAGTCGTTCAATTAAATAGATCCATACATACACCGATGAATTTGAATCTTCTATAAATAGCAAGTTTAAAAATGTTATAAAATTTTATAAGCAATCGAAAATCGGACAGGCTGCAGTGTGTACCTACTTAATAAAAGTAGTCTTGCTCGCGGACCGTTACATATTTTACACAATCCGCGCTCGTTAATCCTCCCCTCCTCCCGCGCGCATTTCTCAATGATCGGGTTCCATTATTAAAATCGATTAGAACTCTAATTGAACGGTGGGTATCCGCAAATACGGAAACTAATTTGATAGAGTTCTCGTCCTGAAATGATCCTCTAACTAACGTTTACTTTAATATTTTTCTAGCCATGGATTCAGTATATCCTGAGCCAATGTCACTTCTACATAGGCGTGTAGTGCCGAAAAAGAGAAGAGGTACTCTGGCGAGGTATAGGACACAACCGGTTACATTTTCTGAAATTCAGGTAAACAAAAAGAGTCTTTTAATATTGAATATTGTGCCAGCGTAGCTAATGTTGTCTAAATGTTGATGTTTAAAAACAAAGTGAATAAAAACCTAACATGTTTATATTTGGCTGTAGACATAAATAATTTTCGGATGGATTTTCGTTTCGGTTTTCAGACTGTCCGAAACACAATAAACAAAAATGACCTTGGGCAATTATTTTTAACAAGAATTTCTGTGTAGCCGTATAATTCTACTTAACACATTTTGTGTTTTCATCCTGCAGTAATTGCGAATTGGTTTTTTTTTTCACCAACGAAAATGGAGGAAACTGAAATTTAGCTTCGCTCGGAGAAAAAATTAAATCGATGATGGTTAATTAACCAGTATCGGATCTTGTTTATCTCTGCTTAATAATAGCGGAAATTTATGATGGGAATATTAAGTGGGAGTCAACCGGGACGCTTTTTTGGTTAAACTCAAGAAAGTTTATGATTTTCGCGTTAAATTTGGAACTTACTCACAATCGTGTGCATTGTAATCGCGCAAGGTCAGATGAAATATAATTTATTTCGGGATCAATTCTTAAAAATCTACTCACGAACTCTTTTTGAAGGTTTCGTCGTTGTTATAATGAAATAAAATGTACTAATTTTATTATATTTATGTCACGACAACTACACACTCTCTCTACAATAATATTAGATATCAGAAGAATTATAAAGACTTCAATTGTCATGTTCAATAAGACAACATCGTTGCTTCCTCTGAAAAATCTTCCGTTTACTTTGCAAAGTCGAGCAGACTGTTCTGAAATCCCATTGTTGTATGTTGTGTTCGCCAAAGAACAATAACTCCTTATAGAGTGACTCCAGGAGGTGGTGGTTGGACAAGATTGGTTCACAAGTGAGTTGTCTTTCCTTTTAACCCTTTGAAGCGTTTTGGAGCTTTCGTTAATTGCTCCTTCCTAATAAACCAAGGTGGCCCTGTAATGAGCCGAAATATTGCGAATTTGTAAAGTTTCTAAACGTTTGATGTAAGCGTTCATCCTGTTTGATCAAGATACTCATCCATAAATGATGATTAGATTCAAAAACGAAAAGTAAATGAGATTGGTTGTTATCGAGAGGTACACAAGTCGCTAAATCATAGACTTGCATTGAATTTGGTGATAATGGTATTGATTTGGTGATGATGGTATTGAAGCTAGCGGTAGCTTAAGATAGATTATCAGAAGAGAAAAAGAGCCTGATCAAACTCTTCCAAAGTCCTTGAAAATTTTTGGATTTCCCATCAGAAAAATGAAGAGGAATATGATGCTAACTCCTCCTATTAGGCAATCAGAATATGTCAGATACCCATTTGCTAGAATATTAAGGAGAACTGTTTCCTGGTAAATAGATTGGTTAAACGCACAGAAGAGAGAAATTGTGCAATTGAATGCCCAGCGAGATCTCCTAGATTTGTCCTCGTTAGAGCCTGCAAAATATTAAAAAATCCCAAGTTGGTTCGTGACTTCAAATTGTCATCTCTAAACAGTGCTTCGAGCATAACGGGGAAATAGATCACGTAAAATCAAGTAGAAGAGAATCGAAGAGTTTGCCTCGTCAGGGGAGAGGTTGTTAAAGGCATTTAAATTCATATTAAAAAAAAAAAACGTCGAAAGATGCCACAATATAAAAAGAAAATACAAAAAAAAATCCCTGTAATACGCACTAATGTTATATTGCTGTTAGAATCGTCACTGCGAGCGAATGCAATGAAAATATATCAAGCATTAGAAGCAGACCATGTGGTTTCGACCTCCTAGATCTCGTCAGTGCTGCTCCGAATTGTAAACCTAATTTCATCGCACTTCGTCATTCGATCTCTATTGTATAACATTTGCGACAATTGATTGATTCCAACCCCCATTCCCTCTAGTGGACAAAGTTGGAAGTAGTACTGACGGTTGTCAAACAACCCAGGTTGGCATAGCAGATACCGATTTTCATTTTGCAGCTCAGTCTTCACTTTGTGTGTTCCAATTTCGGTTGTACCAGTTTCTGAGATTTCTTTTCGAAAGAATTCCATTCCATACTATTGAACCTTCGACAAAGAAGTTTCGATTTTGTGTCTATTTATTGTGAAGAAATACATTTTTTTTCTATATTAATTGTGTGACAAAGTTTTCATTAAGCAAAATAATCGTGGTTGGAACAAGATGAGGTTCCCTCACTATTTTATAATTGTGCTGCAAGAATGTCAAGGCCAACTTTTTCTTGGCGAAGTGGCAAGAACATTTAATAATTGCGTGTGGATGTTGTTTTTTAGCAAAAAAAAATATTTCAAAATTTGGACATATAATTAGTTTTTAAACCTTGTTTCACTACAACAGATAGAAAGAGGTCCCAAGGATTTTATTTTTTTCCGATTGAGATTCTGGTCCTAATCCATAAACGATTAATTTTAACACAAATGCATCCTCCCAGTGCAAACAATTCAAAATAGAAAGGAACCAAGCACTGTAAATAATTGCTCTATTTCTACTTCCAAAATTTGCAATTCCTTTTACATCAGGTTGCCCAAAGTGATTTTTAGATCATAGAAATTTAATTTAAAACATAAATCCACCGCCAAATGTTGTTAAAAGAGAGAGAAAGAGCATTGAAAATAAGGACAATTGAGGGTTAGAACAAAATTTTGCTCCTTGTCCATAACTGATAGATTTGAAGAAATCAGAAATGCATCCCAAACAAAAAATTGAAAAAATTGTTTTAAAACTCGATCCACAGGCTGAATTTAGAACAAAATAATGAAGTACACACTTCGATAAAAGACTTATCAGTACAAACAACTCAAGGAAGAGAGGAACTAGGTACTGTAACCGTCTGTTTTGGTTCCTATTTCCCAAAATTTAAATTCTGCCTACAACAGCTTGTCAAAACTTATCTTTAGGATGATTTGAACAATAAGACCACTTCCAAACGCAATTCTCTTCATACTGTTATCACCAAACAGTATTCATTTGATACAATCTTTAGATGTTAGTGCTGGAATTGATCTTTGCTTTGCTGAGGCTGGATTACAGGTCCTTAAACTATATTTTTCTATAAATGTTTGGGTCTTCAAGCTGAGAATGTTTTGGGTATGCTGCGTCTCCTCTATGGGAAAATTCGCTGTAGTAAACTTATCTTCGGAGAGATGGTGGTAATTCCTCTTAATTTAGAACCATTACATCGTTGATGATGAGTGCCCTACAAACATTGAGCGTAAGTGGGGGGTGGTGGAGATCGAGATCAGTCACCTCGTTCACTAATGGATTCTTCGAATTCTTCCAATTGTCTTATTAGTTGAGAACTGTATCAGAAAGTTCTTTAATTGAAGGCACATTGAAGTCCTCCTGTCTTATCGAAAAAGACCTTTCGGCAAGGTAAGACGACACAAGCTTCACAAGATTAAGATTTAATCCAAATGTCACCATCTTATCTATCTACAAAGACTCCTGACTTCCAATCCAAAAATGTTCATCCTGGAAAATCTCATGAACAAAAAGATCTTCGATCTTCGAGACATCCAGACATCTGAAAACTATCCAAGCTGAAGAATGGCGTTGATGATGTTAACCAATCCGTCGACCGTTTTAGGAATTAATTTCTACAATGCTGAATTGGAAATAGTTTCGGAGCTTTGGGAGTCTCGGTTCCGGCTTTGGTTTGTGTGATGAGATCTTTCATCTCTAAAGAGATGATCAAAAGATTCTCGCTTTCAAGACGAGGCAGAGTGATTCCAAGTATCTCATCAAGGTCATCGTCAGAATCAGTGTCGGAAGCTGACACAAATTAAAAAATTTGAACTTTTTTAAATATTTTTGTTTTTAAGTTTTTTTCTTTTACAGGAAGTGGATGAGGACAACCTAGAAGAGACACCACCACCGACCACATCGTCCAGATCAGAATTAAGTGTTCTAAATAGTAAATTCGAAGAATTCAAAAAATCTAGAGACTTAACGCTTAATAAAACCATAGAACACGCGGATCAAGTAGATTACAATAGGAATCCAGTTCCACTGACAACATCGAGGTCCACAGGAAGACTGCCTTCTAGACCGTCATTGTAAAAATCTTTTTTTTTTTATTTTTAATTCTGTGTATATGTCACGTCATGTCTGACATCAATTTTGCGCCGTATCAGATATGTTTAACATAGTAATAATTGTTGTTATATATTTTTGTTATATATATTTAGAAAGATGAAGCAATCATTTTTTTTACGTAAATCAAGCATGTATAGGTTTTGATTCTCATAAATCTCGAATCAGTATTAATTTTAGTCGGTCATGTCAAAATTTTGAGGTTAAATTTCTCGTGGGATATACAGGGTTTTCAAACTTAAGCCGGCACTATTGCTAACTTTGTTATTATTGGAGCTACAAAGTTGGTTAAATAGGCAAACTAGTGTAGTTTTTCAAGCAAATTACAATGGCATTTAAAAAAAATTATTGACGTACTGGGTCACGTGATATTGTGAAAAATGTAATTTTTTTTAATAGGACACCCAGTATACAGTTCTCACGGTCGACAGAAAATTTAATTCTGAACAAAAACTTTCCTATGAACTTTTATCCTAAAGTCAATAATAACAGAGTTATTGATGATTGTTTTTACAGAAACTAAAAACAGTATTGTTTATTTTAAGTTATTTTATTAGTTTCGGAAATAAAAAAAAACAAGAAATTTTAAATTCAGAGCAGATGCTCAAAAACATCACCCTCTTGCTCCAAGCACTTTTGAACCCGCCCTTTAACGCTTCTAGTAGCCTTAGCAATGATTCTGCCATCAATATTATTAATAGCATGGCTGATGCTTTGCTGGAGATCTTCAAGAGTATCATACCGTCTTTCATACGCTGCACTTTTCACAAATCCCCAAAAGAAGAAATCCAAAGGTGTTATGTTCGGTGATCGGGGAGGCATACGAATAGGCCCGTTAGTTGATAGATATCGGCCATCAAAAAGGTCATGTAATAAGTTATGAATTTGGCGAACATTATGGGCAGGAGCACCATCTTGTTGAAAGAATATCTGTTGTCTATCCATTAAATTCAGGTCATCCGAGAATTCTCCAAGGGTAGCGGTTAACATTTCGACATACCTCTCGCCAGTTAATGCACCTTGATAAAATACGGGGCCTACAATTCTTGAATCAATCAAGCCACACCAAACATTAACACTAAAGCGTCCCTGCGAATTACAAGGACGGAAAAGCATCGGGTTTTCTCGACTCCAATAGTGGCTGTTCTCCCTGTTGGAGAAATTTGATTCGTCACTCCAAAGAACCAAACGCCAAAAATTATGGTTAAGTCTAACTTGATTAATGTACCACTGACAAAACTGAGTCCGTCTTTCTTGATCTCCCGGTACCAGCGTCTGAATAGGTCTGTATCTGAACGGCACAAACTTATGTTTTTTTAGAATATTGTGAATAGTTCCCAAAGATAGTCCACTTTCTTCCTTTAAATCATTAATTGCATTATTAGGATTAGCTTCGAATAAAGCTAAGACGTTAATTTCAGTTGCTGCACTTATTATAAATAATTTTTTGGTTCTAGTTTTCTTGAACAGATTTTCATTTGATCGAAACTTACGGTACAAAAGTAAAAAGTACCTTCGATCTGGCAAGTTGCGCGTAGGAAATAAAACACCGTAACGTTCACGAGCTTGCAGGGAATTTTTATTACAAACGATGTAACATTCCATCATATCACATTTTTCTAAATGCGTGAAAGGCATTTTTTCATCAATAAACACAAAATGTTAATTGCTTACTGACAGAGGTTTAATGCAATATTTCAATGTTGATGACATTTGTAAAACAATCGAAGTTTGTTTATGAAGTAACAGCCACCTTGGCAAATTTGAAAAATCATCAATAACTCTGTTATTATTGACTTTAGGATAAAAGTTCATAGGAAAGTTTTTGTTCAGAATTAAATTTTCTGTCGACCGTGAGAACTGTATACTGGGTGTCCCATTTAAAAAAATTACATTTTTCACAATATCACGTGACCCAGTACGTCAATTATTTTTTAAAAAATGCCATTGTAATTTGCTTGAAAAACTACACTAGTTTGCCTATTTAACCAACTTTGTAGCTCCAATAATAACAAAGTTAGCAATAGTGCCAACTTAAGTTTGAAAACCTATACAGGGGTGTCTATCGAATGTAGTTATAAATTAAAACTGGGACCTCCCTGTATCAAATCAAAATCTGTATCATATATTAGATAGAGATAAAATTAAATTATATTTGATATTTTGTAGCTTTAGTTATAGATATTTTGTATATATTTAAAAATGTAAATCGTATTAATGTATTTTTTTTCTACACAGCCAGAAAAAAAGTTGAATAATGTGCTAAATTTTGTCGTCGACTGTTTCTTTAATATTTTTCTTATCTGTACCTATTTTAATTATTTTGTCGAATAAAAATTATAATTATAATAAAACAAAAATTTTCAGTATGACAATCGTTTATTTTTCATACTTTTACATAAAACTTGGTTGGGGGGAACATGGAACGTATTTTTTGTATTTCTTTCGTATAAATAGTATTCTATAATTTATTTTTTTATTACACTTTTTAAAATCTTTTATCATTAAATAGTACATAATTCATTATATAAATTATCACTTATTGTTTCATTAAATATATAATATAATTTATATTTTTCTTTAATCTTGTTACAAACTCACTTGTCACTATATTACATCCATATTATATAAACTTAACCTAACAATATCACGCATCCTTTTGAGATTTTTGTCATTAGTATGTAATAATAATAATAATAATAATAATAATAATAATAATAATAATAATATGTACAAAAAAAGTAATAGAAGAAATAAATATACAAAATTTTAAAAGTATCCTTTCAAAGAAAAATATAAATATAATAGCTGTGGTATCCATGCTATATACTGTTTGATGATTAATTTATAAAACTCACTCGTGAAAAGAAATTCTGATACAACATGATCTTATAGCTTTTTTTCGGAATTTTATAAGATCCTTTTATTATTCAATATATTATTTTTTAGAGCGTTACTATAGTTCTTACAGGGTGTTAGTTGAATCCGCAGAATCCGTTCCTTAAGAATCAATCAATCCGATTAAAATTTTGCTACTTGATCATAACTGATAGATTTGAAGGAATCAGAAATGCACCCTAAACAGAAAAAATTGCCAAAATTGTTTTAAAAATCGATCCACAGCTGAATCCAGAACAAAATAATCAAATACAAATGGCTGCTCTACGGTTCTCGGGTTCTTTGCCGTGTAGAAAAGTTGTGGTACTTGACGTTTCGATCATCTTGTCGTGAACTTCACTTCTGAAGGAGATCCCGACAAGATGATCGAAACGTCAAGTACCACAACTTTTCTACACGGCAGAGAACCCGAGAACCGAAGAGCAGCCATCAACAGCGGCCGTGAAAGCCTAAAGACTAAACAGAACTAGAGGCTATTTCAAACAGTAACAAGAAACAACCCAAACAGGCCAAGGGCAACTTAACAAAAAGGTTATCCTAATCAAGACAAGAAAATAGGGCGAAAATTGCCATGAAATATTAAATAAATGTTTTAATAACTTGATGGAAAGTCTAAAAGATGTTCCACCCTCCCCCTCCCCCCGCAGTAGCAAACTAGGGCGAACCGAATTTGACAGCCGATTCAGACCAGCTCCCATCCACACTTCACAATATAGGAAGGTATATTTTCATAAACGTGATCCAAAAATGAAAAAATGAAATTTGTTTGGTACTGCTGACACCAAACAGGATTAATTTCATATAATCTCTAGGTGTTAGAATCTTCTGGTCAATTAAGACCGCTTAGAGAAAAACATATTGTCACTGCCAGAAAAATAATAGCGACTTTCATCAACATCTAGGAAGAACTGATTATTATGTTTCATAAGCTGGAAGTACAAGAACTAGAAGAAGAAATTGCAGAGGAAATATCAGTCGTAGTGATCCTCGTGAAGATTTTTCTTTGTTTGTCCAAAGATGAAGCCTCACAGTGGAAGAAACTAGTCAATTTAGTGAGAAACAAACACTAGACAAATCAATAAATAGTCTCCAAATAAGCAGTAAAATTTATGAATTGGTCTGGTAAGCCTCAGGCCAAAGTTCTGACTCAGTTGTTCCGAAGCAATCTACTACACCAATTAATACATCAAATACGCTGGCAAGGTAATGGTAAGAAGGAAAACTTGATGTAAGTGAAATGATTAACATGTTTCATGAGCTGAAACTACAAGAACTAGGACCCCCTTCAAGTGTTCTTTTTGTTTGTCCAAGATGATGCTTCCTAATTTAGAAAACTAGTCAATTAAATGAAAAAAGAAAAATCAATAAGAATCAATATTAATGGACTTGAACACGCAGTGAGAGACAATCAAAAAATCTATAGATGGATTTAGTAAGACTTCGGATAAAGGACACCAATAAGGCATCTTTGAAAACTCTACCACAGGAAAAAGACATGTTGGATTAGGCCAAGATAGAGGATTATACATTCTGATTCATTTTTGACCTTCACTATAGTGATTTCGTTTATAAATTTGGCAAATTTTCTAAACTTCGTGGTTGGTATCAACTAGAGGAAGAAATGAAGCTATGGTGAATGATATTCGAGATTTGACCTTGCATGATCTCAAGGTCATTTTTTATTTTCTAGCTAATGGTGTAGGTAATTGAAAGTTTTCTATGACGTTTCGGTTCGTTTTTGCTCACCATCAGCTTTCGTCTTGTTTATCAGGAGCCATATTGGAGCCATATTTCACACTAGTAGAGAGTTCCCTCTGAATTCAATCATGTCAAAAACCTGTCAAATATCGTTCATAATCATAGAAAAATGTTATATGAAAAAGTAATCAAGTTTTTTGAGGGCAAAAACAGACAATCAACTTTTTTCGTCCCATTTATTCTTCAGTTTGATAACAATCACAAAATTTTGAAACTTCACCAAATTTTTAAGCGACATCTCTATGGTGAGGGTCGAAAATGAATCAACCTGTATATGAAGAACTTTTACTTTTTATTTTTATGAAGAACTTTTACTTTACTTTCCACTTATGGAGTGGCAGGGGTTGGCATTTTCAATTCATCCTCTTAAGTGTGCGATTGAATGCAGAAATTAAAATCAACTGATCATGCTCAGAGGCTGCAGTTTGCTAACGAAATGATTAAGAAATATTGCCAGATTCATGAACATCTTTTGCTCGGACAAGACCTACCTTTCACTTTAATGGAAACCTGAAGAGGCAGAAGTTTTACTGTAGTGACAACCACCTCCCCCCCCCCTCCCCAATCGAAGCATCAAAAACCATTACACTCATCCAAGGTAATTGTAAATACATAGCGATACCTTGAGATACCACAAGATCTTCTTGCTTCAGCATTAGAGGATTTTATTGGTTTCAATTAAAGATCATGGTTTCAATCAAAAATCATGATTTCAATCAAAGATCATGGTTTCAATAACAAGATGTGATGACATGTCACATCACCAACGACTCGTTAGCAGTACTTTGTGAAGTTTTTGAACAAAAGGGATTTCCTTTCCAAAATAGGTGACTTTAATTGGCAACCTCGTAGCCTGGACTTGTCACCAATGGATCAAACAATCAATTTTCTTTGGGGCTATCTTAAGAGTAAAGTTTTTAACAACAATCCAGCCTTTATTAAAAGGAATTAAAGTAAATTTATAAAGAGGAATGCAAAATATGTCACCGATCAGTAAGTAGACATCTTGATTCAAGCTTGGCCACCACCCCTACAACAGACTATAGTTGGACGTTTATTGATGTCATTCTTGTTGGATAACGTGCCAAAACAGGCTTAGAACATTTAAAGCTCTTGCTGTCCATGACTGAATCTCCTCGGTTAAGATTCTGATCCAATCTGCCTGCTCATATCGCTAATTTCTTTTTCGTCGATCTAACGCTCTTTCATGCTTGAAAATCGAACTATATTTATCTACATCAGATGAATACTGAGGAACATTTCTTTAAAACTGTTTGGTATAAGACCTAATTGATTAAATTTTTCGAAATTAAGTTGTCACCAATGACATTTCATTCATTTATTTACACCCTGTAGAACATTTTAGACCCCCAATTTTGTTAAACTCTTAAGTCCCTACTTTTATTATTAAACACGTTAATTATTTGACACATCTTTGCATCGATTCGAAACGAAAAAAAAACCCTCGAATAGTTAGTAAAACTTTATCAAAAATTTTTTTATCACACTCTGTCACAGACATCTTTTCCTGAAAATTTCTTTTCACAAGCCAGTTTATCTTCACCGCCATCAACATTCTCACAACATAAATTACATTATCTTAGCGTATCAGCTTGTTGGTCGGACTTGGAGGTGCCCGGCTCAGATTGACTAGAAGTTGAACGCGACTCGATCGGATGCAGAGTCACGATGGATTGTCTCCTAGTAGGAGTAATCGGTTGAGCATGCAGGATCGCATACAACGGACCTGGAATTTCTTTGGAGGGACTAATTACAATACTGGGCTCGTCTTCCAATTGCATGCTGTTCTCAGCGGCAGAAGGAATCGTCGTTAAGAAACGCACAGTTAATCGACCAGGTGATCCTGGTGGTTCCACCTCGTCTTGTATGGCACATTGCCGCGTCAGCCTAGGTTTACTCCTCATCTTAGGAGGATCACTGGACGCGCTTGATCTCGACATCCTCCACGTGCTAGTCGAGGCTGTTGTCGCTGATCCAGATGAGTCGTTTCTCGAACTCGATAGGTTAGAATCTTGAGATGTCTTCCTGGTAACCAACCAGGATGCGGCTCGTTTCTTCGGATCTAACAGACGTAGTGGAATTCCACAATGATTATTGTGCCTCCACGAATCGGATCTCGAAGAGCTGAAATTCTCGCTTGAAGACACGGAAGACGCCCTCTTGTGCTGCTTCTGTTGAATTTCCGCGATTTGATACGTGTATTGATCCGATCGTGGTCTGTGGCGAGGAGGTCTTTGCACGCAAAGTAACCATCGAGCTTTATTGAGGAGCCATTCACGTGTTTTAACATCTTGCCTCCTTTGCACTTGATTCTGATCACCTAACAATTTAGAATTGCAAGTGCAGGTTGGGAGATGATGATTCTGATTCTCCCTAGAAGATCTGTCGGCTAAACTATTGGTGTTAGCCGGAGTTTGGCGGTTACTAAAGTTAGAACTGTGTCTGCATCTGCCTATACCTCTCGTAACTCGACTCTCTTCGATGGCCTTGCAGATCATGACGCAGTCTTTTTTAAATTGTTTCGTCAAGATGGCGTATAAAAATGGGTTGCAGCATGAATTTAATGGCAGTACAAATACGGTGAATACCTTAGCTTGTTCCAGCGTAATCAATTGAAGACCAAAAGCTGCGGTTAACGAGAAGAATGCTATAGGTGACCAGCATAAAAAATCTGTAAACACCAGCAAGGCCATCCGTTTAGCTATCCTCGAATCGTTCGTGTTCCACGCTTGAGATCCTCGAATAGCACAATACATCTTTAAATAACATCCCATTAATATCAAGAAGGCCACTCCGTTGATTAACATTAAGAAAACAACGTAGGTTAGACTGATGGCATCTTTAGTCTCGAACGGTAGGCATACTGCGAACTTTCTATAATCTGATACGTTAAATAAAGGTAAGAGAGCCATAACAACGGCAAAAGACCACCCAAAAATCATTATATATCCGGCGTGTTTAAGGGACAACCTTTTATTTAAGTGCATCGCGTGAGTTATGGCATAATTCCTTTCTAGCGTGATTACAGCCAATGTAAAGACGGACAGCTCTGAGCTGAGCACTCCTAGAATCCAGATAATTGACAACCAGTCGACATCTGCCATGGTATCGCGTACATACGGAACTCACCGAGGGTGGAAGCGTCGACTACCGCCAAGAAGCCTGGATAACACAAAAAAAATCATTAATTGCATCAAATATAGGTGTTTTATTCAAAATTATTGGAGTGATTTCAAGGACTGTGGGCTCGTAATAAACAGACAAAACATCGGTATTACCAAACACCACAACTTTGATTGATTACTCGGAACACGTGTTTCGAGAACGCATGGATTCTCGAAACACGTGTCCCGAGTTGTCGTGCCAAAATTATTAGATGAAAACAATCATTACAGCTGAAATCTGGCCTAACGACTCCTGTAATCCCTTTTTAATGTAATTTTCTAAAAATTGGTCCCGTTTGATCACTGTTAAACAGGGTTGCCGTCCATTACCGCATATCTTCGGTCATGACTCTCATTTCAATACAATCACTTGCCTGAATCAGTATTTTCTTTTGCTGCTTCACAGGATCGAAATTATTTTCGGTTTAAAGCTCTTTCGCGACTGAAATTTGACCACCCGGTATAGTGGATCATAGTTATTCTAATCAGGGTTGAAATCCAGCCGAACGGCTCCTATAACTCGTTTATTGATATAATTCCTTGTACACATACACTCCCACGTCCTCACGTAGATAGTTGGCTGGTTCGTTTGACGTCTTTTAAAACAAGATGGTCGAAACGACTCCAATCAGGGCTAAAATCTGGCTTACTGATTTCCGTAACCCGGTGATTATTGTCATTCGTCGGTTAATCGAGTGCCAAGATAGTTTTACACTAGTTAATAGTCGATAGTTATTCCTATTACAGCCGAAATCCGATCTCACGACTTTAACTTGTCAGATAAAGACTTTCTAAGAGCTAACGACTGACGACCATGTCGATTATGAATTATCAGGTCAAAGTGAGAGTTCGGAAAGTAATGAAAGTGATAACGGGCAACAGCATTCTGGGCCAGAACAGAATTCAACAAGATTGGATGACGAAGATTGGTATGTCACATCAATCTTAGGAGGAACCACCAAACTTAGAATTTGAAGTACACAATATTGGACTAAAATATGAAGATGTAGATCCGTTATCTATAGAACACCTAGCAAATTTGTTCTTTTCCAACGAGTTTTTGAGCCTTTTAGTTGAAGAGACAAACCTTTATGCCGCCCAAAAAAATCCCCTAACGAGATCGTCTAGAATGGTGACCAGATGGGTAGAGACTGATATAGTTAGATGAAATATTTTTCTTGGACTACTTTTGCATATGGGACCATGTGCACTATCATCTATTGAGCATTATTGGAGTCAAAATGTTTTATATAAAATGCCTTTTTTAAAATCTGTAATGAGTCGAAATAGATTCCAATTACTGTTGCGCTTCTGGCATTTTTCCGAGAATATTGTAACAATAGAAGATCGGTTATATAAAGTCAGACCAGTTCTCGATCACTTCAACAACCCCATGTTGTACCCGGATCGAAACCGATGCATCTATGATGAATCTATGGTTTTGTGGAGTGGAAGGCTATTTTTTAAACAATATATAAAATACAAGAAAGTAGTCCTGCAGTTGATGAATAATTTTTTAGATATGCTACAAAGAACATGACATCTAGAAAAACGTCCAAATCCAAAGACAATAGTGGCACAAAAACTGAAAAAGGGACAGTGCGTTTGGCGGAGAAGCACATCTGTGGTTGTGTGCAAGTGGAAGGATAAGCATGATGTCCTTACATTGTCAAACTCTCTTGAAGTAAGACACAGAAACGGAGTCACAAAACACATTAAATCTTTAAAATTTAGAGAACTTCTGATTACATCTCTAATTAGAAATAAAATGCCAAGGAGCTCTAAAGAACCGAAGCAAAAGGAATTTTATTACTTGGAAAACATACCTCCCACAGAAAAAAAAAAAATTATGACCAACAAGGGCCTGCCGTATTTTCACCATCCAGAAGAAACGTCGGGAAAAAAACAACTCGTGTTGGGCGCCGAAAAGTTATTCTGTAAAAACAAGATAACTCGTGGTGGGCATCTGCAAGCAAACGACGAGTTATCTCGTGGTTGGCAGTCAACGTGTTACCAGTTAAAGCATTTGCTGTTTATGACTGCATTTCTCAATTACCTGCCTGAATCTTTCATATTTCTTTTACGGAAGAATTGAAAACATTTAGGAACTTCAAAAATTTTTATTATGATGCCTTTTATGCAGATCTGGTCAATGCTCCATTTTATCTTGTCTTTGATTCTGAAGATATTGATGATAAAATTGGTGTCTTTAATTCGCTCCTAACCAGTCTTCTTGATGCCCATGCTCCATATAAAACATGCAGAACTGGAATGGTTTACAAACCGTGGATTACCGATACGATCAAGGACATGCAGAAGCTGAGGGATCAAGCCTTTAGCAAGTATAAGCGCACGCGGAATCCTGCTCATTTCTCATATTATAAATCCTTAAGAAATGTTACAACGAGCGCTATCAGACGGGAAAAAAGGCTTATCTTGATTATCGTGTCCGAAACACTAATCAAAAGCATATGTGGAAAGATTTTAGAAATTTAGACATTGTGTCTGCGCCTTCGAGGAATAATGTTTTACCTCCCAATCTACTTAACGCTGATGCAATTAATAATTATTTTAGTTCATTGTGCTCCTCCACAGCTTCTGCTAACCCTGATATTGTCAACTACTACTTGGGGGAGGTGGCTAAAAACAATATTCGTGATCTTTTTTATTTTAAGCCAGTAACTGAGGATCAGATATTTCATGTAATACGTCGGATTTCATCCAACTCAACTGGCTGTAATGGAATTGGCATAGAGCATATTAAACTTTGCTGTTCCCATCTTCTTCCCTTTTTGGCCCACATATTTAACAGTTCAATATCTTCTGGCTCCTTTCCAAGTGTTTGGAAGAAGTCACGCATTATCCCGTTGCCAAAAATAAGAAACCTGAAGTGTACGCCGACTTGCGTCCCATTAGCATCTTATGTGTTATGTCCAAGATTTTCGAGAAATTATTAGAAATTCAAATCAGGGAATACATTAACAATCACAATATTCTTCCCTCTTGCCAATCTGGTTTTAGACCACATTACAGCTGTGCTACTGCGTTGTCTTCTGTTGTAGATGATATCTGCGGTGCTACTGACTCAGGTAAAATTACAGCATTGATTTTACTGGATTTCTCGCGTGCTTTCGATACTCTTAATCATGACCTACTTATTATTATTTTAAAATCACTGGGTTTCAGTAATGACGCATCAGCATTAATGAAGAGCTACATTTCATTCCGATGTCAAGAAGTAGTAATGAATAACAAGACTTCCAACACTTTGCCTGTGCATAGTGGCGTACCTCAAGGATCTGTTCTGGGGCCTCTTTTGTTCACAATTTACACATCCAAGCTTCATAAGTCCCTTAAGCACTGCTCTTATCACCTCTACGCAGATGATACTCAAATATATTACTCATTTCATCGTGAAGACTTGACTGCTGCCAGAGCTATCATTAACTCTGATCTTGCCAACATTGTCAACATGTCAGCTAACCATTTTTTACACATCAATACTAAGAAAACTGCCGTTATTGTTTTTGGTAAAAGAGTTGACATTGACTTTGCAACTCAAACCTTGCAGCTCGAAATTAATGATATGCCTCTGGAGTGTCTCAATACGGTCAGAAACCTAGGGTTGTACATGGATTCAGAACTTAGATTTAAAGAACATGTGGGGCACTGTATTAGGAAATCTTATTCCAATTTGAAGAAGCTTTACACTCATAAAGATTATCTATCGGTGGATACCAAAAAACTGTTATGTGACGGGGTGGTGCTCTCGCACTTCAATTATTGCGATGTAGTTTATGGTCCTTGCTTGGACGTTTGTACGGCACACAGAATACAAAAATTACAGAATAGTTGTATTAGGTTTATATGTGGAATTAAAAAATATGACCATATTTCTCATAAATTTATAACGTTGGGATGGCTTAATATGAAAGAACGACGTCGGTTTCATATGTATTGCTTCTTTCACAAAATTATAAATCTTAAAACACCGCCGTATCTTTATCTAAGAATCAGGTTTTGCACTGATGTGCATAACATCAATATTCGGTTTCCGCATGCTATTACGCCGCCAACCCATCGCACCTCTTTGTTTGAAAGATCATTTAGCTTTAACATTGCGCGTTTATACAATGATCTACCGGTTTCACTGCAGAGGTTGAGTTTCTTCTCTTTCCGTGCACGTATCAGGATGCTTCTTGACGCTATGGTCTGGTGAGTACTTCCGCGGTTTGAGGCAGTACAATTCTGATTTTTTTTCTTCTTGGTTTTTCTTTTTGTTCTTGTCAAGCACAGCATTAATTAAATTGGTATGTATGTATGTATGTATAAGTCTCAGCCTTCACGATAAGTATTTTTTTTTCACATGTTTGGGCGGCCGGATTGAAAAGCAGATTTATCTGAATTCGGCCCTTTGTTTGCCCCATCTGCATATATGTATTATATTTGCTGCTGACGGTTATTTGTTGTTGATGTTTGCATTTGGTGGTGTAACAATAAAGAAATTAAAGAATTGAAACTATTTTAGGTTTAAAGCTCCTTCGCGATTAAAATCCCACCTGTTGCCTCTGGTAACCTGTTCACTGACGTCATTTCCATACACGTGTACGTCCACGTCCTCCAAACTGGTCTCCTATGTATGTGGCTATCCCCCTCTACACCCCCCCCACTGACTAAAATCCGACTTAAGGATACCCGTAACCCGTTAATTCTTACCATTCCTGCTTAATCGTGTGCCAAGATAGATTTATGCCCGGTTTCTGAAACGTCAGGTATCGGGCGATTTAACAAAGACAGCAGATAAGCTGCCTGACGTTTCAGAAACGTCAGGTATCGGGCGATTTAACAAAGACAGCAGATAAGCTGCCTGACGTTTCAGAAACGTCACGTATCGGACGATTTAACAAAGACAGCAGATAAGCTGCCTGACGTTTCAGAAACCGGGCATTAAAATAGTTAAAATTCTGAGCGTCAATGACCGCCTACCTTCGGTTGATTTTCACTCCATTTCAATCCACCTGCTCGGTCGCTAAATTGCTTTGTTTTACAAAATTAAAACTATTACGAGTCTGACCTAGTTTTACAGCTGAAATTCGACTTAATTAACAATCTAAGACTATCATTTGGTCTAATAGAACACAGTTACTCCCATTAGGCCTCAAATCTGACCTAACCTGACTCCTGTAACCAGTTTATTGCCGCTATTTCTTTTTGCTTTACGAGAAACGAAATTATTATCGATGTGACGACCTTCTGGGTCTGAAATTTGCCCTAACAATACACGTTTGCCTATTAATAAGTGGGATGAAAAGTTCGTAGGCTGACACATAGATGGCGCTATTTTCAGTTAGCTCTAACCTTCAAAAGATACGCGTACAAATTTGACAGCTGTCGGGCTATTAGTTTGTCAGATATAGCATTCTGAGTGACGCAACTTTTGTTAGTTTGGAAAAAATGGATAAATAGGAATTTAGAGTGTTAATAAAGCATTGATTTTTGGCGAAAAAAAAACAAAATTTTAAAGCCAAGGCTTGGCAACCGTTGAGAAGTGGTTTGCTAAGTTTAAACGAGGCGAAATGAGAAGTGAGGACAATGCACGTGTGCAGTGTAATTGATCGAGATAGCTGAGATTCTAAAGATATTAAAGGAATGTGTTGGCCATATCGTGAATAAATATTTGAGCGAGCTCACAATCACCCAAAAACAAAAAAAAAATTGTTTTCTATGTTAGTCTACGAACTTTTCAGCCCAACTGTTATATGGTTATTATCCAGTCTAATCGATCATAGTTAACCCAATTAGAAATGAAATCTAACCTAATCATTCCTGTAATCCGTCTATAACAGGCAGAACGATTCCTATAGCTCCGAAAATTGGCTCCAATTCGATCGTAGTTAACATTTAAAGCGCAAACCGTCCATGATCGCATCTCTTCGGTTAAAGCTTTCAGTCCAATTTGGCCTAACAATCCACAGTTGCCTTTTGCATGATGATCACTCAGTATAACGGACCAGAATTGCTCCAATCAAGGTTGAATTCAGGCCTAATAACTCCCATAACCTATTTGTTGATGTCTTTTGTTCAAGAATTCAAGATTGAACACTTAAAACTTGTTGATGTTCAGTGGGTTGAAGTGTTTAGTGTTCTACTTGTGTAGCAAGAGATCCAGTGACGAAATTCAAGTTTGATCTGTACATGGTTATCACTTGATCTAGCCGACTAAAGTTACGCTAATCAGGCATGAAAGCCGGCTTCAGAACTCATCTAACTTGTTTATAGCAAGTAGAACAAATCGCGTCATTTCCAAAAAATTATCTCCCCATACCTTGATGCTTGGAAAAATTTATCCTAGTGTGGAAAATTGCAGTTTGTTTGTGGGTTGCAACCTGCTCACTTGAAATAAACTAACGTTTCGTTACCTGAGTTTGTTCTTAATTAATCGTAACAACCTGTCGTTGGTCGTAGTGTGGTCTTAGCATCTTAACACCTCAATTCTATTGGGAAATGGTTGTGAGCGAATTCTGATTCAAAATAGGTTTCGTTATTTCATTTTATTCTTGTTTAATACTGACAAAATTTATGAAAAATCTCCGATAGTGACCTCAGCTTCAAAACAATTGCAATTGAAAATTATTGTATAAGATTGGGAGGTGCGGGAAGAGCTGGCAAGGATGTCTCAGCGAGTGAGAGGTGACTGCATCAATAATCATTTTTTCGAAATTAATCCTGATCCTGGATCCTGATAACAGTTGTAGTGTGGCCCAAACGTCGTTGGTACTTTGTTGTTATCGTTTTGTTACCTCACTTTGTCCTCGTTTAATCGTAATGATCCTGACAACATTTATGGAACTACCCAAGATAGTGACTCTTAGCTTGTCTACCACCCCCCTAGTCGATCGTAGGGTTGTCGGTTTTAGCTCAGTAAAACACATTTAAACAAAGAATCAGTGTTAGAGTGAAGAACCACGATTTCAAGACAAAATTATTGTGTAAGGGAGGAGGTGGGTGAGGATTTTGAATGATGTCGATGATAGAATCGCCCAAAAAAATTAATTTAACAAATTTTATCGGTTTTTATTTTTGTTTAATCTTAAAAAAAAATCTTACCTAAGTATATACCCATACAGAAATCAGCGGCAGCCAAGTTGCAAACCAGAAATCTCGGCACATCCATTTTACTCCTGGAAAATATCAGAACGAAAACGACGGTACCGTTGCCCAACATGGCGCAAAGGAAGACGATCCAAACACCGCATCTTAACGTCCACCAATCGAACAAATCCTGGCAAGGTAGGAAGGGTCCAGGAAGCGGCAAACATTGTATCCTACCCGGAGCGATTTCGTTGTCGAGAATTTTGACTACATCATCTTCGGTGTACTCATCTATGGCAGAACCGAAATTTTCCGGGTAAGTAACATCTGTCCCCTGATTCTTCCACCAAATTTTAAAATCTGATCCTAATTTTTCTGATACGTTTTCTGTTGAAATATATACAATAATAGTGAGTGCTACCGTTTTTTGCTACGTGAGTGTTATTCTACCTACTAGATTTGGTTACAATTTCGGGATTTTAGATTTATTTAAGCTAAAGAGTGGGGGAATTAGTTACCGTAATAAGGGAATAAATTGGTAGAATTCCACAGACTCATATCGATCTCACTCGGTTTAGGAAAGATTACCAAATCCTGGACTTGCGGAGGCGAACTCGGTGGTACCAGAGGTAAAAAAGCACAACAATGATAAGCGTATGCTAAGACTAAACTCTGTATTTTCGGAAAAACTTCAGGTGGTGGGAAGACCTTTAGATTAGGATTGTTAAAGGTCTTAATATGGAGGAGGTTCTTCAAACCTTTATATGGTAAATCAGGGAATATATTATTTCCAAGATTCCTGCAATAAAATTTGTTTAACATGTTTAAATCAAAATATAGAGGGCGCTACTTACAAGTCTTGTAAATTTGGTACTGAAGTGAAAGCGTCCTGATGAATGTAAGATATCCGATTACTTTCCAGGTCCCTAGAAAAGAGATACTGTATCTGGTAGAGAATCAAAAGTTTATATCAATGATGTTAATTTGGTTTTTTGATCATAGGTTTCCTCTTGGATACTTACAGCACTTGAAGCTTTGATAAACCAGCGAAGGAATCTTGAGGGATGTATTCGATTTCATTGTTAGATAAAAGGAGATCGTGCAATTGGGACATCCCACGAAACGGCCTGTCTTTTAATGAATGAATTTTGTTGCTCGCTAAATCCCTACAATCGATACAAAAGTATTAGCCAGGTTTTTATAACAAGATAAATGGACCTCGTTTATTACTTACAGTACTCGCATATCTTTGCAGTTATATAAGTCAGGTACCGATTTTAATTTATTGGACTTCAGATCACTGGAAATTGATCAACAAATAGCGGTAAATACATTAGGATAAAGATGACCATACTAACTTACAGACTCCTTAATCGTGGACAGCTATAGCACAGCGTTGATGGTACTGAAGTGATGTCCGCTCTGTCTAAGCGGAGGATTTCTAAAGCGCTTGTTCCGTTCAAACTGGGAAACGTTGATAAGCCCCTGGCGTCTGATAATATCCTGAAAGATTAGTATTGTTTAATATGGTTAAAATGAGTTTTTTTTTAAAGAGAAAAACTGCTAGAAATTCAAATCAGGAGGCTTAGTTGTAATTAGTTGACGGTTTAAAGTCGGTAAGTTGCAATAAGTTTGTTCCTGGCGCCCTAATCAATGTGCTAATTGCACACCTACCTATAAAACTGTTAGAAATCAAAGCCAGAGAGCTGATACTAGTCTCTTCTTCTTAATTGCGCAATTACCTTGGATTTTATAAAAATTCCATGGTGTCAAGTCAGAAGATATGGCCAACCAATCAGAGTCAAAATTTCTGGAAATTATATGATCAGGAAAACTCAGGAGCACTGAAAGTGCTTTATAGTACCGTGAATTCAGGTGACTCGAGACAATTCTCACATTCACTCGACGATATCTATGAAAAAATTTGTCAAATCTTTAAAGTATTGCTATCAGGTTTCGAGTTAAGATATTAAATTTGACTCCTGGCCTCGATACCTATTTCTCCACTCAAGTTAGAAACTGTTGTTTGGCTAACAGGACGTAGAACTACAAAACTTAAATCTAAATTTAATAAACAAAAAATTAAATATCGACTGAAGATGTATGCCTGCCTCTTCTCGCTGAAGTCTTCTGATATATTTGAGCTCTCTTGAGTAGAATCGCAGTCTGAAAGACTTATTTTTCGTTTCTTTTTGGATCGTGGACGTTTTGACGTTGATGCTATCAATTTGTCTTGATTTTCTTAACCTTGAACTTCCTCTGTTTCTTCCATGTTTGTTACGCTGACACCCGGACTGACAATCAGCTTTTGTTTTGGGACTTTTCAAAAAATTCATCAAAAATATTTCAAAGGCAAACCCTGGTTGAAGATTTTGGTTTTGAAATAAAAGACAATCATATAATGTTTAATTTTTTTCTTACCCAATTCTTGTTTTCATTGCAAATAGTCTGTTTCCTCAAACTGGGCTTTTGCTAATTAAACCTTATCAGGACTATAATGTTTTGTACTGGTTTGATCCTATTGCTACGGTAGTTGAGCACTCAGGAGCACTGAAAGTGCTTTATAGTACCGTGAATTCAGGTGACTCGAGACAATTCTCACATTCACTCGACGATATCTATGAAAAAATTTGTCAAATCTTTAAAGTATTGCTATCAGGTTTCGAGTTAAGATATTAAATTTCACTCCTGGCCTCGATACCTATTTCTTCACTCAAGTTAGAAAATTAAATTTCGATTGAAACTGTATGCCTGCCTCGTTTGATAACGAGTGGCTTTAGTCGTGTTATTATTTCTCTTTCCTATATTTCCTCTATATCAGGCAATCCTCGGAAAACATAAATATTTTTAAGACCTGAACTTTTTCTTAAAAATTTACAAACCTGACCTCCAGGATTTGACCAATGAATTTTTTCAGGTTTTATTTACTTGAGCGCTGAAGGGAAACTCCGCGAGGATGAACTCTCCTATTTGAAGATTATTTAAATCGACAGATTCTTTTTGGGCATGGTTCTCGTTTCTTTTTGGATCGTGGACGTTTTGACGTTAATGCTACCGATTTGTCTTGATTTTCTTAACCTCGAACTTTCTCTGTTTCTTCCATGTTTGTTATGCTGACACCTGGACTGACAATCAGCTTTTGTTTTGGGACTTTTCGAAATTTAGACTCAGTTTCTTTGCTGTGAAACTTCTTCAAAAGTATTTCAAAGGCATTATCGATTATAGCATTGTCTGGTTGAGCAGCAACGTTGCCATCGAATGGAAGTCTTTTCAAGACCATATTTAGGTCAATCGGATAAATTCCATTTCCCTTAAAACAAGCCTGAAGATTCTGGCAGGTTTTACCATTTTCATCAAGTTTTTATCTGCTAGGAAAAACATCCTTCCCTTGATCGTAAACTTCCATTTTAAAAGACAGTCACGCCAAGTCGATTTAAGTGGTTTGAAATAAGCGACATCTAATGGTTGACAAACATGAATCGCATTCGGGAAGCAAAATGAATTCTATATTGTATTGTAGACAGATCTGAATAACATTTATGCTTTGGTAGCTAGCAAGATTATCTGCAACGAGAGCTTTTGGTTATTCTATCGAAAAGTTTTTAAAATACTTCAATGCAACGTTTAAGAACCAATCTTCAAACTTCAGACTTCCGGCAATTCAAAACCACACCCTAGAAACAGTTTTAAACAACCAATTGCTTCGTTCATCTCGTAAGCATTGCGGATTATTGCCTTGGTGAAACGAAAGAGCCTGGAAGTCTGTGCCTGAGAGCACTTCACTAAATTCAAACTGTTTATTTTGAATGTTGCTCTGGAAGAGGCACTCCGCTTTGGGACGGCCAACGATGACTCAATTCAACTATTTTCGTCAAAATCGAGACCAGATATATTCAAAACACGTTCAAGACAATATCAGGAAGCTTAATAGTAGCTCGACTTGTGATTTGGTCGAGGTCGGGGGGCCTCCCCTTGTTTGCGGGTCCTGCTGGAACTTCTATATTTGTTTAAGTAAGAGATATCATGCTCTGCATTTAAGATTCTGTTTTCAAGATCTTCTAATCACATTCCCACAAAAATCTAAGTAAGAATTAGGCGCAAAAGGAGGAAGAAAGATCTTACCATACTGTGTTCAATTATGCCTGTCCATGCATTTAATTTTTACGAAAAATGCCTTTCCACATCGACAAAAGCAGTGGGTGCATATTTTATTCCGGTAATTAGGTTAGTTGGCAAATAACTTTCATCGTTGTCAGCCGCATGCGTTGTGCTTTTGTTTCTGCAGTTGAGATAAAGAAGAATTTTTTTTTTCTGTTTCACGTGGTACTATTATTTAGCATTTCTTCTATACCACCTATTTCTGTTACAGAATCAACAAAGATGTGGGCCAGATGCTTCTAACTGTTTAATTTTTTTTTTTCGGCATCTTACCAAAATATACGCGGATGTAGCAATATGAATTGGTATTGCTTGCATTATTCAATAATCTTTCAGCCTTTATTACACTGGCACGAGGCACTTTTGTAGGCGATTAACAATGACTCAGATTCGGCTACTTTCGACAAATTGACACCAGATATATTCAAATGAAGACTAACATGTTCAAGGTACTATCAATAAGCTTAATAGTAGCTAATATTTTGTGATTTGGTCGAGGTCGGAGGGCCTTCCTTAGTTTGAGGTCCTTATGTGAACTTTACACTTGATTTAGGTCAACGAAGGCTGTTTCCCTCTCAGAATGGTAAGGTTGTTTATAATATGATGATTATTGATTATCAGAGTCTCCATCAATAGGGGGACTTGAATTGATTTTGATAGAGTTTTAACTTTGAATCAAGGTCATGCAAAGCAGGTTAGGGCATGCAGGCGAGCAGATGCTCGAAATTTCTGATTGTCCTTTAGAACTTTAGATAACTTTCAACGAGAGCGGCTACTCTCTGATAACAAAAAAGTCATCAACCTCTTCTTTTGATTTGAGCTCAAATATCAGGCCGTCAGGGAAGACAACTTTCGTCCTTTCGCCTCCATTACGTCCTCGGGAT
>CM043018.1:151083464-151162341 GCA_023690525.1 Holotrichia oblita | reverse complement strand
TATATTAACCTCGAATCGCTTTAGGATATGTGCCACAACATATTAAGTATATATATTTACGGAAAAGAAGAGAGAATAAATTGATCTGATTTTTGTAGGACCTATACACACACATACATAAACAAACACACACACCGTATTAGAATAAGTCGTCCCCCTTGTCGGCCCTCCCTCCTCCCTCTCCCCCCCAAAAAAACTCGATTATGTATATATAGATTGAAGTAAATGAGATACCGAGCATTACTGTGTACATATATATGACATCCACATCAAAGCTGTGTAATAAACTATTATTATTATTATTATAGATAAAGATATCAAACATCTATGTCTTGTATTTTAGAAACGACGCTCATATATTTGTCTGCCAACAATTGGGGTAATTTTGGCCTAATTTTAACAAAAGATTAAAGTCAAATGTGATTGTGGACTAAGTTTTTAATTTAGATAATTTTGATGCACGTTCAATTGTAAAATAGCTGGTCTTGAACTGGAAAACTTTTTCAACAAACTTGCTTGCAGTTAAAGGTGGAAATTTTTTGCAATCCACAAATATATCGTGGAAACTGCTTGATGGAACGACTTCTCTTATGGAAATGGATTTGAAATTTGAATTTCTTTCATATTCGATGATTGCTTGTCACATAGCTAAGATCTCCACCTTCACCTGCTTTTGCCAGTAGGAACTTGAATTTTACCTTCTTCAATGTTCTCTTCGTTTATATCATTAACACCAGCTTTTCGACAAACTTCTCTTGGAACTTGTAATATTTGTGCTCTACTCATATTTCTTGCTACGTTTTTGTAGCAATGTTGACTCACTAAATCAACAGCCTTTCATCATCCACGCAGCTATCATGATGCATGGTTGAAATCGTCAAAACTGCCTTGTTTTTTTTTTAGGACAATAAACTATGGTGTATTTCTCTTGAAAGCCAAAAAGTGATGTGTATTCTTCTCCTTCCTTCTTTGGTAAGAATTCTTTTGGAATTTCTCTTTTGTTTTATCTTTAATTAGTAAGTCACTGGCTAGTGGGATGCTGGTGAACCAATTATATCCCTACCATTATTGCTTAGGCTGTATAGTCCTGACGGTTGCAAACCAAAGTACCTTTCTAGTTTGACTGTGTAAGCCGTTTGGGCATCTACCAAAGCAAACGTTTTAATTCCATATTTGCCGAAATTGTTTACAAAAACTTCAAATAATTCTCTTATAGCTGTCATTTTATCAACTTATCTGCGGGTATTATGGTCGTTGATGTTGTCAAACCGTAAGCATCTCAGCAGATAACGAAATCGATGTGCACTCATTGCCAGATAACAAGATTGAAGATCGTTTCCACGTGAATTGCCCCACAACAAATGCACATTCTTGCGACGAGAGCACCTCAAAGTGCCTATAAGATAAAGCTGATCTATAAATGCTTTCATTTTTAGTGTTATCGGTATTTCTTGCATCCCTATCTCTCATCTGTTCTTTTACAGATTCCGTTTCTTTGTTCGAAAACTCTTTGCAAATATCACGGTAAGAGGCTGGATGAAATGAGTCGAATTAATGCGATAGAAAGTAAAAATAAATAACAAATTTTCTTTGCAAATCAGGTATTGTATTTGCAGAAATTCCAATCATAGACAAGCGAGTCTTTCTTTTTAAGCCAAAGACAGAACTTGAAAGTCATCTGCAGACATTCTACTGGATGTTACCTCTGCTTGAAAGACTACTAGTTCTTTCCGGGTTTTTCTATCCTACATAATTTACAACAATTCCAATCATAGAAAAGCGAGTCTTTCTTTGTACGCCAACGTCAGAACTTCAAAGTCTTCTCCAGACATTCTACTGGATGTTACCTCTGCTTGAAAGACTACTACTTCTTTCCGGGTATCTCTGTCCTTCATAATTTACAAAAATTTGAAATAAACATCTTTCTAATCATAGAAAAGCGAGTCTTTCTTTTTAAGCCAAAGCCAGAACTTCAAAGTCTTCTCCAGACATTCTACTGGATGTTACCTCTGCTTGAAAGACTACTAGTTCTTTCCGGGTATCTCTGTCCTTCATAATTTACAAAAATTTGAAATAAACATCTTTCCATTCATAGAAAAGCGAGTTTTTCTTTTAAGCCAAAGACAGAACTTCAAAGTCTTCTCAGACATTCTATTGGATGTTACCTCTGCTTGAAAGACTACTAGTTCTTTCCGGGTATCTCTGTCCTTCTTTATTTACAAAAATTTGAAGTGAACATCTTTCTAATCATAGAAAAGCGAGTCTTTCTTTTTAAGCCAAAGACAGAACTTCAAAGTCTTCTCCAGACATTCTACTGGATGTTACCTATGCTTGAAAGACTACTAGTTCTTTCCGGGTATCTCTGTCCTTCATAATTTACAAAAATTTGAAATAAACATCTTTCCTATCATAGAAAAGCTAGTCTTTCTTTTTAAGCCAACGCCAGAACTTCAAAGTCTTCCAGGCATTCTATTGGATGTTACCTCTGCTTGAAAGACTACTATTTCTTTCCGGGTATCTCTGTCCTTCTTCATTTACAAAAATTTCAAATAAACATCTTTCCAATCATAGAAAAGCGAGTTTTCTTTTTAAAGTCAAAGACAGAACTTGAAAGTCATCTGCAGACATTCTATTGGATGTTATCTCTGCTTGAAAGACTACTAGTTCTTTCCGGTATCTCTGTCCTTCATAATTTACAAAAATTTGAAATAAACATCTTTCTAATCATAGAAAAAGCGAGTTTTTCTTTTTAAGCCAAAGCCAGAACTTCAAAGTCTTCTCCAGACATTCTACTGGATGTTACCTCTGCTTGAAAGACTACTAGTTCTTTCCGGGTATCTCTGTCCTTCTTCATTTACAAAAATTTGAAATAAACATCTTTCCATTCATAGAAAAGCGAGTTTTTCTTTTTAAGCCAAAGACAGAACTTCAAAGTCTTCTCCAGACATTCTACTGGATGTTACCTCTGCTTGAAAGACTACTAGTTCTTTCCGGGTATCTCTGTCCTTCATAATTTACAAAAATTTGAAATAAACATCTTTCTAATCATAGAAAAGCGAGTTTTTCTTTTTAAGCCAAAGCCAGAACTTCAAAGTCTTCTCCAGACATTCTACTGGATGTTACCTCTCCTTGAAAGACTACTAGTTCTTTCCGGGTATCTCTGTCCTTCTTTATTTACAAAAATTTGAAGTAAACATCTTTCCATTCATAGAAAAAGCGAGTTTTTCTTTTTTAAGTCAAAGCCAGAACTTCAAAGTCTTCTCCAGACATTCTACTGGATGTTACCTCTGCTTGAAAGACTACTACTTTTTCCGGGTATCTCTGTCCTTCTTCATTTACAAAAATTTGAAATAAACATCTTTCTAATCATAGAAAAGCGAGTTTTTCTTTTTTAAGCCAAAGCCAGAACTTCAAAGTCTTCTCCAGACATTCTACTGGATGTTACCTCTGCTTGAAAGACTACTAGTTCTTTCCGGGTATCTCTGTCCTTCATAATTTACAAAAATTTGAAATAAACATCTTTCCAATCATAGAAAAGCGAGTCTTTCTTTTTAAGCTAACGCCAGAACTTTGAAGTCTTCTCCAGACATTCTACTGGATGTTACCTCTGCTTGAAAGACTACTACTTCTTTCCGGGTATCTCTGTCCTTCATAATTTAAAAAATTTGAAATAAACATCTTTCTAATCATAGAAAAGCGAGTCTTTCTTTTTAAGCTAACGCCAGAACTTCGAAGTCTTCTCCAGACATTCTACTGGATGTTATCTCTGCTTGAAAGGCTACTAGTTCTTTCTGGGTATCTCTGTCCTTCATAATTTACAAAAATTTGAAATAAACATCTTTCCAATCATAGAAAAGTGAGTCTTTTTTTTAAGCTAACGCCAGAACTTCGAAGTCTTCTCCAGACATTCTACTGGATGTTACCTCTGCTTGAAAGACTAGGTACTAGTTTTTTTTCGGGTATCTCTGTTCTTCATAATTTACAAAAATTTGAAATAAACATCTTTCTAATCATAGAAAAGCGAGTCTTTCTTTTTAAGCCAACGCCAGAACTTCAAAGTCTTCCAGACATTCTATTGGATGTTACCTCTGCTTGAAAGACTACTAGTTCTTTCCGCATCTCTGTCCTTCATAATTTAAAAAAATTTGAAATAAACATCTTTCCAATCATAGAAAAGCGAGTTCTTTTTAAGCTAACGCCAGAACTTCGAAGTCTTCTCCAGACATTCTACTGGATGTTATCTCTGCTTGAAAGGCTACTAGTTCTTTCCGGGTATCTCTGTCCTTCATAATTTAAAAAAATTTGAAATAAACATCTTTCTAATCATAGAAAAGCGAGTCTTTCTTTTTTGGGCTAACGCCAGAACTTCGAAGTCTTCTCCAGACATTCTACTGGATGTTATCTCTGCTTGAAAGGCTACTAGTTCTTTCTGGGTATCTCTGTCCTTCATAATTTACAAAAATTTGAAATAAATATATTTTACAGTCATAGAAAAGCGAGTCTTTCTTTTTAAGCCAAAGCCAGAACTTCAAAGTCTTCTCCAGACATTCTACTGGATGTTACCTCTGCTTGAAAGACTACTAGTTCTTTCCGGGTATCTCTGTCCTTCATAATTTACAAAAATTTGAAATAAACATCTTTCCATTCATAGAAAAGCGAGTTTTTCTTTTTAAGCCAAAGACAGAACTTCAAAGTCTTCTCCAGACATTCTACTGGATGTTACCTCTGCTTGAAAGACTACTAGTTCTTTCCGGGTATCTCTGTCCTTCATAATTTACAAAAATTTGAAATAAACATCTTTCTAATCATAGAAAAGCGAGTCTTTCTTTTTAAGCCAAAGCCAGAACTTCAAAGTCTTCTCCAGACATTCTACTGGATGTTACCTCTGCTTGAAAGACTACTAGTTCTTTCCGGGTATCTCTGTCCTTCATAATTTACAAAAATTTGAAATAAACATCTTTCCATTCATAGAAAAGCGAGTTTTTCTTTTAAGCCAAAGACAGAACTTCAAAGTCTTCCAGACATTCTATTGGATGTTACCTCTGCTTGAAAGACTACTAGTTCTTTCCGGGTATCTCTGTCCTTCTTTATTTACAAAAATTTGAAGTGAACATCTTTCTAATCATAGAAAAGCGAGTCTTTCTTTTTAAGCCAAAGACAGAACTTCAAAGTCTTCTCCAGACATTCTACTGGATGTTACCTATGCTTGAAAGACTACTAGTTCTTTCCGGGTATCTCTGTCCTTCATAATTTACAAAAATTTGAAATAAACATCTTTCCTATCATAGAAAAGCTAGTCTTTCTTTTTAAGCCAACGCCAGAACTTCAAAGTCTTCTCCAGGCATTCTATTGGATGTTACCTCTGCTTGAAAGACTACTATTTCTTTCCGGGTATCTCTGTCCTTCTTCATTTACAAAAATTTCAAATAAACATCTTTCCAATCATAGAAAAGCGAGTTTTTCTTTTTAAGTCAAAGACAGAACTTGAAAGTCATCTGCAGACATTCTATTGGATGTTATCTCTGCTTGAAAGACTACTAGTTCTTTCCGGGTATCTCTGTCCTTCATAATTTACAAAAATTTGAAATAAACATCTTTCTAATCATAGAAAAGCGAGTTTTTCTTTTTAAGCCAAAGCCAGAACTTCAAAGTCTTCTCCAGACATTCTACTGGATGTTACCTCTGCTTGAAAGACTACTAGTTCTTTCCGGGTATCTCTGTCCTTCTTCATTTACAAAAATTTGAAATAAACATCTTTCCATTCATAGAAAAGCGAGTTTTTCTTTTTAAGCCAAAGACAGAACTTCAAAGTCTTCTCCAGACATTCTACTGATGTTACCTCTGCTTGAAAGACTACTAGTTCTTTCCGGGTATCTCTGTCCTTCATAATTTACAAAAATTTGAAATAAACATCTTTCTAATCATAGAAAAGCGAGTTTTTCTTTTTAAGCCAAAGCCAGAACTTCAAAGTCTTCTCCAGACATTCTACTGGATGTTACCTCTCCTTGAAAGACTACTAGTTCTTTCCGGGTATCTCTGTCCTTCTTTATTTACAAAAATTTGAAGTAAACATCTTTCCATTCATAGAAAAGCGAGTTTTTCTTTTTAAGTCAAAGCCAGAACTTCAAAGTCTTCTCCAGACATTCTACTGGATGTTACCTCTGCTTGAAAGACTACTACTTCTTTCCGGGTATCTCTGTCCTTCTTCATTTACAAAAATTTGAAATAAACATCTTTCTAATCATAGAAAAGCGAGTTTTTCTTTTTAAGCCAAAGCCAGAACTTCAAAGTCTTCTCCAGACATTCTACTGGATGTTACCTCTGCTTGAAAGACTACTAGTTCTTTCCGGGTATCTCTGTCCTTCATAATTTACAAAAATTTGAAATAAACATCTTTCCAATCATAGAAAAGCGAGTCTTTCTTTTTAAGCTAACGCCAGAACTTTGAAGTCTTCTCCAGACATTCTACTGGATGTTACCTCTGCTTGAAAGACTACTACTTCTTTCCGGGTATCTCTGTCCTTCATAATTTAAAAAAATTTGAAATAAACATCTTTCTAATCATAGAAAAGCGAGTCTTTCTTTTTAAGCTAACGCCAGAACTTCGAAGTCTTCTCCAGACATTCTACTGGATGTTATCTCTGCTTGAAAGGCTACTAGTTCTTTCTGGGTATCTCTGTCCTTCATAATTTACAAAAATTTGAAATAAACATCTTTCCAATCATAGAAAAGCGAGTCTTTCTTTTTAAGCTAACGCCAGAACTTCGAAGTCTTCTCCAGACATTCTACTGGATGTTACCTCTGCTTGAAAGACTAGGTACTAGTTTTTTTCGGGTATCTCTGTTCTTCATAATTTACAAAAATTTGAAATAAACATCTTTCTAATCATAGAAAAGCGAGTCTTTCTTTTTAAGCCAACGCCAGAACTTCAAAGTCTTCTCCAGACATTCTATTGGATGTTACCTCTGCTTGAAAGACTACTAGTTCTTTCCGGGTATCTCTGTCCTTCATAATTTAAAAAAATTTGAAATAAACATCTTTCCAATCATAGAAAAGCGAGTCTTTCTTTTTAAGCTAACGCCAGAACTTCGAAGTCTTCTCCAGACATTCTACTGGATGTTATCTCTGCTTGAAAGGCTACTAGTTCTTTCCGGGTATCTCTGTCCTTCATAATTTAAAAAAATTTGAAATAAACATCTTTCTAATCATAGAAAAGCGAGTCTTTCTTTTTAAGCTAACGCCAGAACTTCGAAGTCTTCTCCAGACATTCTACTGGATGTTATCTCTGCTTGAAAGGCTACTAGTTCTTTCTGGGTATCTCTGTCCTTCATAATTTACAAAAATTTGAAATAAATATATTTTACAGTCATAGAAAAGCGAGTCTTTCTTTTTAGACCAACACCAGAACTTCAAATTCTTTTCCAAATTAATTCTACTGGATTTTGGCTCTTTGATTCAAAAATTAATAATGTTCTTCTTAAGTATTTTGTCCTTCATGACTTACGACAATGTAATTGTTGATAGTGAAGCCATCAGGTCTTATAGGAACATTATTTTTTCCAATTCAGCAAAGATTTCATCGACCCCCCATCAGAGTCTAGTTTCGAAAGTTGAAATTTTCCAATTTTGGAAAATAAAGACTCTTCAAGTTCGTCTTGAATGTTCACTTCTAATTCTGCTGCCACAACATCTTCCTCTTTTTACATTTAACGACACAAAATTGAGTATTTTTCTTCTTGGATTGTTCAAGATGGTTCTCTGGCAATATTGATTCCATTAGTTTGGGTTCTCCTCTAAACTGATCATTCAACAAAATTAGAAGAATTGCAAACTTGAATCTTCATTTAGATTCCTTCCTTCACATGGTAAGGACTCCACCCCACAATTTTTTTATTAATGCAAATCTACGAGCTGAGTTTAATGTGTAAAAAGGGGGTGGTAAGCAACAGATTGGCACATTTTGTTGTTTGCACAGCTGAAGGACTTGCAAACTTGTGTGGGAGTCCAAATTATCTCCAAACTAATTCAAATCAAAGTTAAACCAGCAATTTTTGCTGCTGATTATTTCTTTGGTGGTCACATGGAGCTTTATTTGCAGCTTTATTTATTGTTGAGCTAAAATTACCCCACTTGAGGATTTGAGCTATTTACTATATGTATACAGGTTGTTTAAATACAGTTCGTCCCAGATCCAATGAGACTTGTCTAAAAAGTAATACAAAGCGTTTATTATTTTGATTTTTTATTCTTGTTTATTCAAAATAGTCTCCGTCTGAGTTAATACAGCGCAGAGAATTTTGGTCCACAATCGTTGTAGAACTCCCAGATAATATTCTGGGACGAATACGCTATAAACAGTTCTTTTTAAATCGAAGAAAACGGTCAGGATTGTCTTGATTCTTGTGACCTCCAGACCTGAGTGACCTAGTCTCATCGCATCTGAGACAAACTGTAGAAGAAGAACAATCTGTAGAAGTTTCCTCATTGATGTATTTATTATCATCATTTTTGCATATTATTCAATGTATTGCTGTGAATACCTACGTCATAATTATTCAGTTATATTAGCAATAACATTAAACGAGAGCCTATTACAGACGATTCTAATTTGTATATTTTTAATACGAAGGTTCTCATTTTTTGGCCTACATACATACTTATATAAGTTGCAACAATGATACGTGTACCATGAAATATTATCAGCATATGGCATCTTATCTTAACTGTAGTGCCTAACAAGAATAAATAAAAAAATAAAATAAAATTGACAGTAAAATTTTAATAATTTATTCTGTTTGAATTCGTCGATTATGATTTATACCAATGCAACTACTACATAATATCGACTATGTAGCTGATATATAAGCAAATATATCTATACTTTTTTATATGATATTTTAGCGAGATAATATTTATTTATTAATGTAAATCGATTGTAATATTGTAATTTTTTTTAGTTCTATAATCTTAAATTTCCTCACTAATATTTTGTAAATATTTTTCTTTAATATTGTAAATAGTTTTAAATAATTAAGTTTTTATTAAAATCTAATTCGAATCTCTGACATGCAGAATAGACAACAAGATGGATTTTATATTTTAAGTGAAACTAGTCTGTATTATTAATTAATTTTACCCTTTAAAAGATGAAAAAAATAGTTACCAGAGAATGATATTATCATCCAAGCATATCCCCCCTCATTATTATTATTATTTTTTTAATTTAAAGTCTTGAATCTCTATTTTGTGAAGTGTGATGGGCTTACTAATTATTTTTTTAAAAATGTCTCAAAGCAAAAAAAATGTTCGGATTGAATTTGAAGTCGAAAAATAATTTCCTTTTTTAGAGAATAAAATGAGAAAAAAATAAACTGTGTTGTGCATTTTTTGTGATTTTTTTAATTTTGAAATCGTTGAATATTAACCGAGATAATTGATTTTTGATTGTTTCTAATCGATGAGTACATTTGATACATCCGATAGTAGTATATTTATTACTGTATTTACAAATCTATTAAAGCATTTTTTTATCTATGTGTAGTTTATTTTGTCCTATATAACAACGAATGAATGATAGTCCAGTGCATTAAATTGTATTAAAGTTGGTAAAGATGTACACAACCAATATTGGAACCATTCATCAACCATTTGCTCTGGGGGAGATTTCACCTGATGACTACTTGTTCCTCACTTATTGTGCCCAAATTTTCCGGAAAATATTCCAAATGTGAGTGCAAAAAATGCATTTTTAAAGTCATGAGACAACCTTGTATTTCATAAGCATCCAAGAGATCATCTATGAGGTTTTTATAGTTTTCATATTTCCTGTTGACTCGAAATCGTCGTAATTTTTCTTAAAATACAAGGACAAGTCTTGGCAATCCCATCATCCCTAGGGGACTTGACGTTCTTCCGACACCCTATGGAATTTGGCACCTTTTCCCGACCAATCTCAGGAAGCGGGGATCATCGCTCATGTTGTCTAATGGAGAGGTCAACCACGCGATGTAAAGGATCGTATTATGGTTGACCCTCCACGTCACGAAAAGCAGCTTATAAAAAATGGTCTCTCACGTTTTCCCCTTCTCTTTAATTTTAATCATTTATGAACACTGTGTATATTCAATCGAATCATATCTGTCTTTTGTAATTTGGCGGCAGAATTATTATATTTAGTGATTACTAGAGGGCGGGCAGTCCGTGTTCGTGCTGTCATCAAACGATAAATCCAGGAACTTGGCTGAATATAATAGAGAACTGTAACACTTGATGAGTGTCTAAATTATTAGGCGAGTTTGCCGACAGCGTTGTCAATACAAAATATACCGCGCCTTCAAAATCTTTCCTCATTAGAGTAGGCTTTTTTTTTGTCAGTTTAGTTATCATAGGTTGGTGCAAATGCGATGCTTTTCAAAACTTCAAATTCTGACAGTTGTCAAACTTAAATTCAAATAATTGACGTTTATATTTTTTTAATTATTTTATTATAGAATTAGAACATAATATTTATAATTCAATGTTACTATAGAACTGAGCAAAAATTAGAAAATGGGGTATGGGTTTATTCCATTAAGTTAAGTTAAGCTTGCGTTATTAAATTTGGCGAAATAGGTGCAGTAACACGTAAACCTGGCGGTGGAGCACCTAAACAACGAACAGCAAATTTAATCGAAGATGTTCAATAGCGAATGGAACACTCACACAAAAAATCTGTCGCAATATTATCGCAACAAGTTGGTTTGTCAGTGGGAACATGTCATACGATTTAAAATTGTTTCCTTATAAAATTCAAGCAATTCAGAACTTAAAGAGATAGATTTTGGTACGAGAACACAGTCTTGTCAATGGTTTTTGAATAACGTAAATAATAACGATGTTCTTGACAAATGTTATTTTTCTGATGAGGCGTAGTTCCATCTCTCTGGCTATTTAATCAAGCAAAACATGAGAATTTGGTCTGCAGATAATCCACATGAATTCACTGAAACTTCGTTGCATCCCCAAAAAATAGGTGTCTGGCTAGCAGTTTCAAGAAGACGAATTATTGGGCCTATATTTTTTAACCAAACCGTAACTGCTGAAAGATATCGAACGAATTATTACAACCGTTTATCAACAAACTTCATGATGATGAACTTACGATATCCAGCAAGACAATGCACCAGCGCACAAATCTCGAGAAACAATGGCTTTTTTTTTTGCAATTTTTCGATACAAGAATTTTTAATTTTCCTGCAACAATATTAGATTATTTTATTTTTCTATATTTAAAGAATACGATTTTCAAGATCAGACATCAAACAATCGAAGAGCTTCGTAATGCTATTGTTAATTCTTGTGCTGACATCACTGAAGAAATCTTAATAAATGGCTTTGAAAGCATGAAGCGAGAGTTCAACTTTGTCTACAAAACAACGGTCAACATTTCCAACATCTGCTTTAGTATTATTTTCTCTCAATTTTGGCTTTTGCAATAAATATTTTTTCAAAAACTTAATTACTCTATAATTATTACAGATACACATTTATATGACATAACCAAACTGTGAAAATGATGCATTTCTGACAGATTTACATGCACTCTGGCCAACCATTAAAAAAAAGCATGGCCGACTCTAATGAGGAAAGATTTTGAAGGCACGGTACAGTCGTGGCCAGATAAATGTAGTACAACCTTAAATTTCATATATGTCAAAAATTCGAAATTTTATTATTGTAAGACGAGCTTTAACTTAAGCTGCTTGTCATCAAAATCAAATGTCAGATTATACCGGAACACAAACTTACACCATACAAATTTACCACCATTAAATTCTCTTGTAGATACTACATTTATCTGACCTCGACTGTACATCACATTGCAATTTCAATTTTTATGGTGTAGTCAGTATTTTGACATTTACATGTCAAATCATTTTAAATTTTAAAACGTCAATTAAATGTATTTTTACAATAGCATGAAAGCTTACAATAGCTGATAAAGTTAAAGGTATTGATTCATTTACAAAAAGGATAATATAGAAATGCGGTTAAATAAAACCACCATGATGAAGATTAAGAAACAATAATAAAGTTAATTTGCTCCGCTATGATCTCACATTTGATTTTTGTGACTAGCTTAAGCTGGAATAAAGTTCATCTTAAATTTTTGACATATGTATATAAAATGTAAGGTTATACTACATTTATCTGGCCATGACTGTACAGATGTGTGCAAAAAAAAAATGGGGCAACTCTTATAAGCATAAATCCTAAGTTTTTATCTGTGTAAACGGATGTGCCGTGACAAACAGCATAATATTCAGATTGTCATAATAGACTTCAAAGTTTATATAGTTCATCCAAAGGTTATATTACGTCATTCGTGACGTCACATTTGTACCACAATAAATTCAGTCAAATAGAAAGTTCTTCAAGAGGAATTTAGTGATTTTTATGCCCCCGGGTTATTGAATTAAGCGTTGCTGCCAGCGTGTTTTCGATTACAGTCAATTTACTCATGTCATCAGTTATTATCAGTCAATTTGACATTTCATGTGTATCCTGTTTTTCTTTATATTTTTGTTATTTATTTCCATTACCGCATCTAAAAACTATTCTGTTTAGAACAAATATTTGATAATATTGTCGTTTACAATGTGGAAAAATATTGTGTGTATTGAAGCAAGTGACAGCAGAAGACAGAGCAACTGTACGAACCACGTGGAATGAGATATTGATATATCGGTCAAAATTATGCAAATCAACTATTGCGTTAATTATCATTATTTATATTGGTAAAAATAAGTGTTTTAAAGATATTCGGCATTAAAATGACTAAATAGAGATAATAAATATTGATAAATAAAGGTAATTTTTTCAGTCGCACGTTTTTTAAATGACAAATATCAGCTTACTTTTTAAGCGTAGAATGTACATAACCTAACTGTCAAAATAAATGTATTTATATCAAACCACATTTGGCATTGGTGCTGGAACATGATGTCGCTCGTATTAATGACGAAAGTCCAAATAGACTTTGGATGAACTATACATGAATATGTCACATTGCAGATTATCAATTAATCAAAATGAACGTCTGCTTCACACAGTAATAGTTGAGTTGTCCCATTTTTTATGCACAAATCTGTACTATCGTTAGCAAATCAAAATGGACATTTTTTTATGTTCGAAATTTCAAAATTTACCTAATGTAAGCAGTACTTTTGAAATGTCTCTCTGATCGTTATGAACTCTGTGGTTAGAGGGACCGCGTTCTCAAGACGAATAAAAATAAAAATTCTGAACAGACCCCCCAGCCCAAATTACAATATATAATTTACAAAATAAATTTTATGCGATAAAAAATAGATAAACTAATGTAATAATTATAATAAAACTTTAAATACATCTGTGGTACCTATAAACAATGTCAGAATGTTTGAAAATGAACAGAAATAACATAACGTTGTATAATGTGATTCTGTCCTGCTCTCAGCCAATAAGAAACAAGTGTCAACAAAGTGTGTTTTTGAAATAAGGTATAGATAAAACAAAAGCCCTATGAAGTGTCTGTCTTTTAATTTTGTCACATTTTGACAGTACTGGCTCGCTCGATTTTTGATACTGTCATTTGGTTGTTTTCGTGTGCTGTCATTTTGTCGTTTGTGGTTGCATATTTGTAGATTACTGAAACAGTATACCTAACCTTTATAGAATCTGTCAAAACAATTTATGTACAAGAAGGGTACAAGTTAGTTCGTGCTATCATTGCTGCCAATTACTCACCGTTCCCAATTGAAAATTTTAGATGACTCACCCTTCACTTAACTTCGTTCACTCTGTACAATATAATCAATGTTGTGTTTGTTTTTAACTTGACTTATTACGTTTCTACGTATTTCATTTCATTATCATTATCATTATTATTATTATTTCCTTTCTCATTTTTTTTCAATGTTACACCTATGATATTTTAAAGTATATTCAAAGATTTAGAAACGTTGATTAGCACTTGGTATCAACTTCAAGCAAAATAACATCTTTCAATCATTTATATATGCTCTGTATTGTTGGTAACCGGTTTGTGCAAACGTCAATATCGTCAAAATCAAAAATTTAACATGAAAGATGAAGTCTTTGAATTGATTTTGACACTTATTTGACATTGACAATCAGCAGTCAATTTTTCAATTTAAGTGACAGTTTATGGACAATAAACTAGTTCATTATGTTGCAATTAAGATAAAATAATTTGATATGCTATCTATTTGAATAAGATGTACATGTCATTGACCCCGTCGTATTGACGTTTAACATAGAAAAAAATGACGTCATAAATTTAAATTGATTTTTATGTTAAAAATTAACATTATACATACCAGGTACGTTCAAAAAGTATCTGATCTTTACTCATAAAAATTGAAACATTCAGATACAACAGTCTTATTATATTAATTCGGTAAAAAATGCTTGAAAGTTTGAAAATAATATTTTCACGAGGTTATAATTTAATATTTCATTTATTAGATCGAAACAGACATAGATTTATATTTAAAAAAATGACTAATAAGCGATTACATTAATATTTGAAAATAGCCCAACATAATATGAATTAGCCATAACAACGATTGTATTAATAGACTGCTGCATTTTATATTTTTAATTTAGATCCGCAGAATCGCGAGTCCTAAAGGCAATTGAACCGACGCTCACATTCTCTTTATTTTCATCAAATTATCCTTCTAATTATTTTTATCTCGAAATCAAAAATTCTCGTAAATTTGCTCTGTAAATTAAACTGTAATGTTTCCGTGAAAAACACATGCAGATTTGGTGTCTGAAAAGTTATTGGCTTATATCCACTCTTGTCCGGGGAAAAATGAATCACGCAATTTATTTTTTTTCTTCAAGATATTTTCGCGAAAATATTTATTTTAAAATCGAAAAATAGGAGAAATTTAATTAACTCTAATAATTTTAAAACCTGAAATTCGTGAGTAAGATTTTAACATCCGTTTCGAAACTGGATGAGATCTATCCAAGTTGGATTTCCCGCTTAGAATTGTTTTGAATCCGACGACTTACGTCGCAATGCCACTAAGTTTAAAATTAGCCCGACGCACTGAAAGGTTCAGAGTCAAGTTATTATATACAGTTTTACCGTTCAAGTGTAGTTAACTGGAGTGTGTCTGTGTAAGGTGTGATTTTGCAATTTAACACGTAGAAGACAGACAAGAGGAGGACGGTTCGAATACGATATTAAAATCATCTTTCCGTGGAGATATTTTAATGCCTTCGTCGAGCATACAAGGTGAGTTTGATTATCTTTGATATTTCGGAATGATGTGATTTCGCGAAGATAGTAAACAATACCTTTGTATTTATTTTTATAATACAATTCACTCGTATACACTCTTCCTCTTGGATACAAAGGTTTAAAAATTGAAAGGAATCGCTCGAGTTAAACTAGGTCATTTATATACTTTTAATAAGACTTGCTAAACTTGATCCCTTTTCTTTTAAAAAACGCCTGAAATGTTTTGCGTTTCAATTTCAATAGGAGGCGTATTATTTTTTTCTACTCCTAAATTTTATTGTTCAAAGTTAATAAGCGAGTTAGGTAGGTACAAAATTTCCTTTCGATGCGAAAACTAGGTTACTCATTTGTTTTAGTCAGATGATAGAATCTAAAATTAGTTATATTTTCGTGAACAAGCTGTTTAAATATCTCTCTTCTTATTTATGTCCTTGATCATTCATTATTATTAAAGGTAGTACTAATTAAAAGTTTTGCCTTCATTGCTTCGATCTGAGCGTTATTGTTGTTGTATTGTAGCAGATTTTAAACACGTTTGAATTAATCCATCGTACTACTGTTTATAAATAAAAGAGAAAGTGTACATACCCAACTTGGTAAGCTAGTCGGAGTATGTTTTAAATTCTGATGAACTGTAGTGAAAAGGAAAGTGAGACAATTATTCTGTATAAATTATAATAGTTCAATGCGACGTTTAGCTATCATAAATTAAGACATCTTCATGTTTATCTCTTCTGATTTTCGAGATCAAACTTATTTATTTATGATGTTGACAGTCCAATTACGTTTTGGAAAAGAGATCTCTTAATTATCTGGGGGAGAATGCAATAGAAAGTTGGAACTCAAATCAATTTGTAGTCAGCAATTATCTTAAAAATCATCAATTGCTTTCCATATATGATTTCTAAGAATTCGAATTATATTTATCCAACAGTCAACATTACTAACTGAAGAACAAAAACTGTTTTGCCAACCTTTTTCGTGTTCGTAATTTGATGAAAATGGATGAAATTGAAGCATGATCCGTGATAAGATTATCTCGGTAAAACAGGATTGTCACCGCAAGACATTTATATGGATATGACCAACCTCAGATTCAAAAACGCCCATAATATAATACATAACATAACACATTTATTGGAGTGCAAGCCCGATGAAATGCATGTGAGCCGGAAACTCAAAAATTAAAAGAAAAAGCTAAATAGTAATTTGTATTGCCAACAGGATCATCATCAGCTTATCCTAGAGGAATCGCTGCTCTTCCTGATGACCCAGCAAAAACATTATATAAACAATAATAGACGATAATAGCATGGCACCCCACTATAGTGACAAATGTTAATTCAATTATAACATCACTCCCAAATTTATTTGTTCTGCTCAACAAGAAGGAGTCCTGTAATAGTTTTCTTAAACTGCAGCAGCGAGAGCTCTTTTACGTGGCTTGGTAACCCGTTCATTTCCTGTGCACAATTATAACTGAAACTCCGTTTATAGTGCTGAGAACGATGTGCAGGAATATCTATAAGATCCTTTCTCGTGATATTAATGTGGTGCACATCAGTCCTGAACTTAATTTTTGCAACCAGATACGGTGGGTTATTCAATTTTAAAATTTTATGAATAAAGCATAGAAAATGCAATCGTCTACGATTAGACATGTTTAACCACGACAAATCATCTAACTTATGAGAAACATGCGCCCGTCTCCTAATACTGAAGATAAACCTAAGGCACGAATTCTGAACAACCTCTGTATCCTATATTTGTCAATAGAATCGAGACACGCTCCATATATGGAATCACAATAGTTGAAATGTGATAACACTAGAGCATTACATAACAGCGTTTTATTGAAAATGTTGATATATGGATGATGATGGAGTTCTATGGAAAAACCTAAAATTATTAAATATTTACAATCGTAAGCAATCGGCTAGCTTACCCGCTCATCTCAATGATGTTCAAGAAATAAATAATCACTCTGCAAGTTCATTAATTAATAACCCCGTTGATGGTGGTACTTTAGACTTTTATAATAATAACCGTTTCAACAATGCTCATTTTAGTTTTACCTTACCTTCAGTATCAGATATAGATACCATCATTTCATCTTTAAAATCTACTTCCTGCGGTTCAGACAAAATCAATCTTAAAATGGTACAATATTGCTGCCCATTTCTCCTTCCGGTGATTACACATTTAATAAATTTTTGTTTAATTGATGGTATATTTCCTTCTTGCTGGAAGAGCGCTTTGATTACTCCCCTTCCTAAAACATCTAATCCTAATACTTTCAGTGATCTTAGACCAATATCCATTCTTCCCTTGCTTTCAAAAATATTGGAGAAGGTAGTTGATAAGCAAATTCGTAATTATCTTGATGCTAATTCCATCCTTCCAAGTCAACAATCAGGGTTCCGCCCTGGATATAGTTGTGCCACAGTTTTGTCACATATTACAGACGAAATCTTTAAAGCTATGGATGAAAGTTTGGTAACGGTATTAGTTCTTCTTGATTATTCAAAGGCGTTTGATACTATCAATCACTCCCTCCTACTAGCTATTTTGCGTTTTGTTGGTTTTGATTAAAACTCTTAAATTTCTTTCATTCCTATTTGGAGAATCGTGTACAACAGGTCCGTGTTAATGATAATGTGTCAAATCAGCTACCCGTTATATCTGGTGTTCCTCAAGGAGTATTTTGGGTCCGCTATTATTTGCCATTTATAGCTCTAATATAACTAAATGTCTAAAATATTGTCAATTTCAACTCTATGCTGACGACACTCAACTCTTTTACTCATTCCATCCTTCAGATGTTGTCACCGCTATTGCCAATATTAACTGTGATCTTCAATCACTTGTTACTGAATCTGAACGTCATTCTCTCTTCATCAATCCTAAAAAATCTGCGGTGTTGGTCTTTGGGCGTACCAAACAAAGAGATTTGGTCTTGCCTCGGGTTAAGGTATTCATTAACAACGTAGTTCTTCCTCACTCAAATTGTGTGAAATTTCAGAAACCTGCCGTAAATCGTTATTAATGGCATCAATAGCTGCATCAATTTCAGAGAAAGAAAACGATGCATAGAGCTGAGTATCATCAGCATAGAAGTGATGGGAACAAAAGAATGTATGAAAGAAATGAAAATGAGAAGTATAAATTGCATACAATAAGGGACCCAAAACAGAACCCTGTGGAACACCTGATTTTAAGAATACGAGGTCTGAGGTAGGTACCTTTATCAATATAAACTTGTTGAGTTCGATGATCCAAATAACTCGAGATAAGTTGAACGGCACAGGCATCTAAACCGATGTAATGCAATATAGATAATAGTAGAGAATGATTGATTTTATCAAAAGCCTTAGAGAAGTCTAATAACACCAAAACCGTAATATTACCTAGATCAGTGGCTGAAATGATGTCATCTGTAATCTTGGATAAAGCTGTAGCACAACTGTATCCAGGTCTGAATCCTGACTGAGTACTCGTTAGTATATTAAAATTATTAATGTGATTTCGTAACTGCTGTTCAATAAGCCTTTCCAAAATTTTTGAGAGAATAGGTAGTAAACTAATAGGTCTGAGATCTGAAAAAGTCGTGGGATTACTATTTTTTGGTACTGGTATCACACGTGCTTGATTCCACATTGTAGGAGAAATAGAATGAAACAAACAAAAATTGAACACATGTGTAAGAATGGGAATTAAATGAGGACAGCAATATAAAAGCATTTTTAAATTTATTTCATCACAACCACAGGAATTGGACGACAACTTATTAATTGCAGCTTCAATCTGCAAATCCGTTACTTCAGCAAAAGAAAAGAGCCAACTCCAGGCCTAACATTATTAGAATAAAACATGAGATACTCATCGTCCGCCACTGATTGCTCACAAGATGCTCTACCAAATGTGCATTTAATGCGTTAGCATCAAGTAAATCTTCAGGTAGTGTCACAGTTTTCTTACGATAAATATTCAGATAGTGTCAATCTTTCCAAATAGATTTTTTATTAAAACGTTTCATTCTAGATTCAAGATAGCTTTTCTTTTCACGTTTAATTGTAGCTGTAGTATAGTTTCTTACGGATTTATAATAGTTCCAATCGGCAAGTAAGTTAGAACGTCTAAATTTTTGAAGAGCTTTGTCTCTTAGAGATATTAATAATTTAACATTATTCGTAATCCAAGGCGAAGAAGGGTGTGAAAATTTACAAGTGACAAGAGGAGCATGAATATCAAAAATCATAGTAATATATTCATTGATAAACAAAATTTTATCATCAATGTTATCCAACAAAAACACGTCATACCATGGAATTCCTCTTAAGTGATCGAGAAACAAATCATAATCAAAATTACTGAAATTACGAAATGTGCGTACGTGAGGAGTAGGCTTAATACTATCAAGTGCTAAAGTGCAACAAACCAAGGAATGATCGGAGAGATCATGAGTGTCAATTACATTACATAACGTATTATTTAATGAGGCAGAGATCACAGCAACATCCAACAAAGATGAGCCAGCTGCAGTAATACGTGTAGGCCAAGCTCTCATTCAAGCAAGTAAAGAAATCCGTGATACTAGTGTAATACTAGAAGTAATACTTAGCCATAGTTGCTCAACAGCAGCAGTAGATTCAATAGGAATTCTTTTGAAGTTTAAATTATTACGAATGAAGAAAGCAACGCCACCTCCGCGACTCTCCCTATCTTGCCGAACTAGATTATAACCTTCCACTGCAAGAGCCTCACTGCAGATGCTAGAATGTAGCCATGTTTCAGTAATTGCAAAAATATCAATATTTAAGCAGTATAATAAATTTGAGATTTCATCAATTTTATTTAGGAGCGATCTAATATTCAAATGAGCTATTTTGCTGTTGTCAGGTGATGAAAGTTATACAAGACATTTTGTTGGCTTTCCTCCTTTAACTGCTGCAGCTTTTTTTGTTTATCTTAATCTCTTATTATAACCATTTCTTCTAACGTTTCCTTCAAGGAGGTTTCACTTCCTTTCTTTCCAAGTATTTCTAAATTTCCAACAATATCTCCAATTATTTTTTGGACTTTCGAAGTCGTGGTAATCCTGGGTCCTGCTGTAAAAGGACTATATAAGTTTGATGTTACTGAGGCTTAGAATAAAAGAACTAGGCAATTCAACCATGGAACTATAGGCGTTGTAAAGGTGTTAGATTCAGGAATGTACAACTTTTGCAGAAGGTGTGCTTCTCCTGTAACGAAGTCTAAATTCACGAAAGTGTCTTTATCTAATGGAAAACAATCCTGATTCAGCTAACTTTATTCTGTATGATTATTTATTAAACCAACGACATTTCTGTTGAGTATAAGCACCTTTAATAAGGGCATCCTTGTTCAATTTTTGAATCATTTTCACCCTCCACATTTATGGCATTATTATGAATTAGTAAAATGGCAATTTTATCAGAATTAAATAGTTTTGAAGCGAAAACTTAACATTATTAGCCATCGAATGCTCTCAAGGAACAACACAGAAGGTAGATTTGTAGCTGAAATGGAAGAAAATTAATGGCTGTGTAAAAGAATGATTTATCAAGAATTTTATTCGACCTAAGTCGATGAGAATGAGTCATCTGACCAACTTTAACCTGGACTGGACCCTTCTTAAGAGGCGACTAAATAAAGCAGTAGCTATAAGGTGTGACTAAACTTCTTAGACAGACGTCTGAATGAGCAAAGATATTAACAAAGCTTCACCATCTCAAAGAGGAAGGCTCTTAATTTCTTTTTTCTTACTCTTTTAAGAGTAAGAGTCCTAGAAAAATGAAGAAGCACAGAAGAGAAATGGCATTCCAGAACTAGTTCCATCGTCCACTGATGAGACTATAATAAATCGAAACAGATTTCAAACACTGCTGAATGATACCTACGCATATTTCCTTTCCTCCATACAAAACAGGAATTTTGAAGTAATATTGGCGTTATTTTCATGTTTAAAAGACACATTTTTAGAGACATCTGAGTGCAGATGTTTCCTTAAAAAATATCATTCAAGTTAGCTTAGAAGTCGTAGGCTAAATCTTCACCAATACCTGTAAAAAGAGTCTTTAAATTTGAATATAATTCATAGCTTTAGGAAGAAGAAAAATGAGTATCTTTTGGACTATTCTCTGTAATTCCAAAGTCATGGCAATCCTAGGTTGTTAGTAAGTAGAAGGATTAATTCTGATGTTACTAGGACTTCTAACAGAAGAATTGCAATAATTAAATTAGACGGAGTATCAGAGCTCAGACTACAGGTTGTGGCGTAAAAATCCAGTCAAGTTTAAATTTAAAATTTAATTTAAATTTCGGTCAAAACTTCCTTGACAGCCGAAATGGCCTGGTAAATGTAATAAACAGTCATAAACTCAAAAATAGTAATAATGTTGAATGCCAGCGATTGGCGAGAAAAAATCAAAACAAAAGAACGTCCAAAGAGGATGAAAGAACATAGGAGCAGGTTTTTGATGGAAGTAGATTCAAAACCTTTGAGAAATCGTGTCCTCTGGACTGTACATGTGTCAGTTTTTTTAAATAAAATTGGACAACGTCGCCATGTTTTCATCGAAAGAATTTGAATCCATTGGATTACAACATGCTACTGCTTCAGGCCAAAGATAAAATTTCTGATCCAATAAAATGGGTGTTACAGCAGATTAGATTAGATTAGATTAATGGTGGGTCGTTAACGCATTTCTACCTCTCTTCACTGCGACCAATGAGATCTATTGTGAATGCCCTTCATCTTTTAGTCCCAATTGATCTCCAAAGTTCTAAAGAAATTCAGAATCTTCTTGGGTGTTATGACCCTGATGTTAGCCGGTTTCACTATATTCGGAGCAGAATCGTCATTCGTCTACCTTGCTCATCTTCTGATGATGTTAAGGTCTCTTTTATTGAGATCCAGCAGAGATTTAGCCTTCGTGTCTGAAAAAGTAATGAACTTTTTTCATTGTCTTAATTCTGGAATGTTGAGATTTTTTGATTAATATCCCACTGTTGAAGATGAGCTTTTATGTGATTGATGCAGATTAGCTTCGACTCAAAGGTACATGCATCTAAAGCCTTTAGCGCTGCTTGATTGTCTGAGAAGATGTAAATGCGTGCACCTTGGTAACGTCTTTTGAAACATTTCTGAGGGCACATTGTTTAATGGAATGTATTTCTGCCTGAAAAATCCTCGGACGTACCCAAGGCCACCGAAACATTGCATCTCGGCCCATTGATACTCCTGTGTTTGTTTTGGAGTTGAGTAGTAGTTCAGATCCGTCGGAGTCCCACGTTTGGCGGTCCTGTATAACCACTTCGAACTGTTTGTCAAAGTCAAATCAAGATGTCATATAGTCTTTTAGTTTCGCCAACTTCCGATTCTTGTAGAATTTGAAGATGACCGACTAGATCTCCTGATTTCAAGATCATGTTTCATTCCAGCCTGATGACGCTCATCATCGCTTCCCTTTTCACCTGTAGATGCAAAGGAATCAGATCGTCCTTGGTGTTACAGTAAAGAATTTTATGATCTTGCCAATAATTTTTTTGGTAAAGATTTTCAGTTTTTAACCCTAGCAGGCAGGGTGGGTTAAAAAATGACCAAAACATTTTATTATGTCGGACTTTCCTAAAAATTCCAATAATTCTTTCTGTATTCATTTTTCTCCTCTAAATTTTATAAAAATTTTACGGTGGACAATAAGTAAGCTTTCTCGGTCCATTATGAGACTTATACATTCTTACGTGGTTTATAACTAGCAACATGGTAAATAAATGAGTAAATATTTAACTCAGCGAGAGTTAGAAGAGGAACTAGAAAACGTTTCTGATTTCGAGGTTAGGTTAGACATTGGTTCCGACAATAGAGACTCAGTTGTGAGCGAAACTGAACTGATCATATTGAAGTTTTGGACGAATATGAGGTTTCTGAAGGCTCACTTGATGACGCTTTGAATTCTGATGTGGCAGATGAATACCAGTCAAATTTTGGAAGTTTGGAAGAATTTATTTAGGCCAGCCACCACGGGCGAGGATCTATTACTCGGCGAGGACCAAAAATTTTTTACTCCGGAAATATTGCACATTCTTGTATTACATTCGAATGAAGAAGCTATGTGGCAAAATATACCAACAACAGATGAGGCTGAAATTTTAGCATTACTTGGTATTTTAATTTTGGTGAGGGCTAACGATGATACCAACCTGGATTATCACGATTTGTGGTCTAAAAAATTTGGCAGACCATCGTACATTGCACAGATATTATACTTCTGTGGAGCTCGCAGAAGAACTCTATGACGACTTTGGCCTGACTTTAGTTGGCACTCTTCAACAAATTTTATTCAAATAATAATCCGAAGTCTGGGAACTCACCAGTTACTCTTCTTTCCTATGTGACGCGTCAGAAGCCTACAAAGATACTTTTGCTCTTGTCAACGCAGCACTCTGATGATGCTGAAGATATCAATCTTTATTATAATGAAACTAAAAGATGTGTTGATACCATAGACCAGATGGCGAGAAAGTATTCCTCAAAGCGATCGACATGGAGATGGCCACTTTCAATTTTTTTTACTTTGTTGGATATTGCAGCTGTTAATGCGTATTCCTTATATATCTTCAATTTTCCGCAATGGAACCAAAATAAGAGTAGCCGTCGTCGTTTGTTTTTACAAGAATTGGGATGCGCCTTATCGCTATTGAAAGAAGTGCTGCAAGCTTAAATGGACGTCACAATTCAGCTATTTATGCAATGGGAAATGTACTTGAACGCAAACTAGTTCATTCTATGGTTCCAACACCATCCCAATATGGGAAAGGAAGATGGAAGTTGTCAAAATTCAAAAAAGAAAAAAATCAATGACCATAATTTGCTCAAAATGTCACAAATATCTAGGTGTGTGGTAAGCACAGCAAAAAGTCTAATGTTTGTATGTCCCGTGAAGATGTCGTTACCACTGATTCCGAGTACAATTTTATTTATTACTCTATATTAGTTGTTTTAGTATAATACTTAATATTCTTTTTGAAGAAATTATTACTATATATTACTTATTAGAGTGTCATCTGCAAACAAATTGATCCTACATTCACTAATCACACTTCCAATGTCGTTAATGTACAATATAAACAGCATTGGTCCAAGCACCGATCCTTGTGGCACACCCGAATTGACTATCCTTGCTTCTGACACTTTATTCTCATATCTAGTTATTTGATATCTTTCTGTCAGATAATTTTTTAACCAAGATGTAGTTGTATCACTTATTCCATACCTACTCAGCTTTTTGACTAACCTATTTCTGTTTATCGTTTCGAAAGCTCTCTTTAAATCAAGAAAGACTGCAATCACTTTCTTATTCTTTTCTATTTCTTCCTTCCATTCTGCTATCACAATATTTAGAGAGGTTTCGCAAGAATGGCCTTTCCTAAATCCTGATTGAACGTCAGCAACATTAATATTATTCTTTTCCAGAAAAGCTTCAAGTTGTTCTTTCGCTATATGCTCAACAACCTTTTCCAATGCAAAGACATCTAAAAAATGTTCCAAAACAAGCCAGACAAACATGTCAGCCATTGTAAGTGGTGATGATGGTTTTCAATACGAACCACTAACAAAACGTCAGAGTGTGGAATTTTCTCTCTTCTGGTGAAGAACCAAACGAACTTTCAGAAGAACCTCGAGACAATCGATTCAAAAAGGAATTGTTTAGAGTGGATTCGTCCCAGAAGGTTAAACGATGAACGCAGAATATTATCTGCGAGTTTGACAACGAATTTGGGCCAGAATTCTACAGAGTTCGATAGCTAGGTTGCACGACAATGCACCATCGTAGAAAGCCTTCATGGTACAGGCATTCTTGATCAAAAAGAGGCATCATTGTTATCGATCATCCAACAGGGTCCTCCCTGATTTGTCGGCAACATATTAATACGCCTAAACTCCTGACATTTTTTTGGTGTTATTTACTTTCGGAATCGGCTTCATAATAGCTGTCTTCGACACTGCAGATTGAGCTCATTCCATTTTGGGTGTAGAATTAGGAATAAATATTTACCAAACCGGCATCACAGGAATTAGGAAGCGATAGCACTTAAGCAAGCCTCGTATAAGCAGCTTTAAAAAGCTTCATAAGCATCCATCCAAAGCTTATTGTTTTAAGATAGCAATATCTAATTGTGCTCTTTGGGGAGTAAGGATGAGAGTGGAGAATGAGAAGCTAAATTGTCTCTAATAATAATCTTCTTGAACATCTTGCCGTTATTTTCTCATGACAACCAAACGTTAGACTTCTCCGGCAAATATATTTGCAATCAATAACAGAATCTCGCTCTTAAAATTGGAAAGTTTCTAGTTTTTAAAATCCCATTAAACGAAACGAAAAAAAAAAAACTACATCGAGAATATTGGAACGGCAAAAATAAAACAATGTTTTTCCTTTCCTCTCTCTCTCTCTCTTCTCCATATAATACTACATTTTTACAAAGGATAAATATCACAGCACGTTTTAGTAGAACTTTTGGCGTCATTTCAAAATATTTCGTTCTGGTCATGACAAAGGAAGTTTCCGCGATTAACTACCGCATTAATGACCTAGTATAGACATCCAAACTCGGAAAACTACGAACATTACATTATAGATGTAACACTTATCTACATAACTCGGGGATGATGCCTTCAAACTTTAATATTGTTACAATCTATAGGCGACGTAATAAAAATAAAAATAAATTAGAACGAATTAGACTTGACATGACTTCTTCGAAACGAAACACCTCTCTTAGATTTTTCATTATTTCCGCGAATAATATTGTTTCAGTTTTCCACATTCGCGAGCTTGTTTAATCTAAGTAATTTAACGCGCACGCCAGATTTAGATTTGATGTTATTTTCGTTAGGAGAAGAGCAAAGAAAAAAAAAAGTCGAACGTGTATATAATTTTGAATTTATCTTATATGTAGATGGCCAGCAGCCACTTTGTATTATACTCTAAAACGTATATATCTGCCTCATTCATTCGTTTATTTTTTCAATGGTTATAGAAAGGAAGAAGAAATTAGGACAAATCTAAAAAAAATCCGTTTGAATCACGATGACGTGCGAGGAAGTGCGAAATGTAAACAATCTCCGAGTTTATATTACGGGGAAAACTTGCAAAATGTTAATTTATATCTTATTAAATTTACATTAACACGCGCAGCACCGATGGTTATCTGTTATTTTGCTATTAACTCGTGGTTTTCTCAGAATTCCCTCTCTCTTTCTACGTGTGCGTACGACTATCTTTGATTTTGCAGGTGTGTAAATTGTATAGGTGTTTCTGATGATTTGAAATTGCGCGCAAGATCCGAATTAATTAATCCAAGAACTTATACCAAGAAGTAAACATAAATTATTGATGTTAAGGTAGTGCTTTTATACTTTATAAGCTGGCGCTAGAAAAAAAAACAAATTATTTGAACGTTAAATTTGTGTGTTTTAAGGCTTAAGTCAATCTTAGACTAAGTAGTAGTTGTTCAAAATTATTTTGTGGATCAATACTGCGAGTTCTAGCCACCTAACTTTGTCGTTATTGCCTTTTGCACCTGGCAAAAGCTGCTTCAAGATCGCTTACAGTTGTAGCTCTTCCGGGCGAAACTCATACTGTTAACGTCCTTTGTTCAGGTTTGTGAAGTTTTTGTGAGTTGCTCTAAAAATGTCGTACTTGCCATGTCTTTATCTACATCTGCCAAATTCTCCTTTACACGCTTTCAATTGGGGAGGTAGGAGATAAAGGCCACATGTAAACACTTCTTGCCTGTGTAGGAAATGAACCTAGAATCAGTCTTCAAACGTGGCTCCATCGAGCTATCCATTTTTGGAGGGGTCGTAGCGAGTTTCTGTACGGCAATTTCCTATTCAAGTTGTCCACGGATATTTTCCCTTGTATATAATATACTGACTTCCAGAAAAATTGCAACACCTAGAAGCTGTTTAACGATTTTATTGAAATTTTCAGAAAACGTCTATTTCTATGAAACAAAGTTATGATTAAGTTTTAAAAACAAAAGAGTAAAAGCTTTAAAAGTTTTTTTCAATAATGAGTTGCTCCGCCACGATTTGTAATGCACTCATCTAGACGCCTTGGCATGCTATTAATCAAGTGATTTATAGCTGCTTGTGGTATATCGTCCCAAGCTTCTTGAATCCGTTGTTGAAGATCGTGTAAATTATCTGGAAGGTGCGGTAAATTACCTATTCGCCTACCAATCATATCCCATACATGTTCAATGGGCGACAAATCAGGAGACCGAGCAGGCCATGGGAGAACGACAATGTTAGATTCTTCCAAAAACCGTGTTGTAGCCCTTGCCGTATGAGGGCGCGCATTATCCTGCTGGAAAATGGGATTTGCAGCCCCTGAAGATATGGAAGGCCAACTGGTTGTAGCACATTAGCAATGTAACCAGGTGCGTTAAGGTTGCCGTCAATAAAGACCAAGGGTGATCTGCTACCATAACATATTGCACCCCATATCATAACTCCTTGAGTGAGGGCTGTGTTGCGTTCCACAAAAAATGTTGGATTTTTACGTTCTCCACGCATCCGTCTGACCCTCCTACGACCATCGTGGGTCCACAAGCAAAATCGAGACTCGTCACTAAACACAATTTGATGCCATTCCTGCGCCCAATTAACCCTTAAGTTGCTCCACTCTAGTCTGCGTAGACGGTGAAGTGGTGTAAGAGGAAGACATAAAAATGGACGATATGAACGCAATCCATAAGATCTTATCCGGCGATAAACAGTTGACATTGACATTCTGAGTCCTGTACCTCTCATCCAATCATTTGCAATTGATCGAGTTGTTGAAAATCTATCTCTTGTGGTCAAAAGTCTTAAGCGACGTTCTTCGCGATCTGTAGTCCTTCGAGGACGTCCAGATCCACGGCGACGATGTTGAACCCCTTCCTCGGACCATTTGGACCAACACCTCAATACCGTTGAAACATTTCGGTTTACGCGACGAGCAATTTCTCTTAGCGAAAGTCCGGCCTCTCTCATACCAATAATACGGCCACGTTCAAAATCACTTAATTGGACAAAATGTTGATGTTGACGAAGATACTCTCGGCATTGTTATCAAGTGCAGAATGAAATTGTGACGTAACAACAACAATTTGCAAACTAGACAGTTACTAAATGGTCTAATACTTCAAATTTATAGTTACTATGTGCTATGGAAACAACATGCACAAAAAAAACTACTACTGGCTAGATTTTATTCAAATTTTAATCATCAATTTGTTTGAATGAAAATAAACGTTTCCTGAAAATTTCAATAAAATCATTCGACAACTTCTAGGTGTTGCAAATTTTCTGGAAGTCAGTATATAAGAGGGAGAGGCTATGAGGGGAGAAGGAGGTTAAACGACGCATCTAAACATTTCTTGTCTGACGTCTGATAGGGAATGAACCTAAAACGTGGCTCCATCGAACTATCAATTTTTGGAGGGGTTGTCGCGAGTTTGTGTGCGGCCATTTCCAATTCAAGTTGTCCACGGATGTTTTGCCTTGTATACAATATAAGACGTTGAGTATTTTCCTTCTGGTTTGTCAAAACAACGTTACACAAGTTGCGTTTTTTTGTTGAAATTACAAATTTTTCCTACAGGTCGGCCAGAATCCCGTGGCAATTACGCTTCATTCAGAGAGGTTGGGTAAAAGTATGACGTTGCAGCACTCAGCACTTACTGGGTCTAATGTCTAATGCGTTGGAGGTATATAAACCGAGAGCGCTCATTCACGCTTGTTACACGCACCACCTATATGCTCAGAACGCGTCGTTACTGCCACGGCATTCTGGCCGACCTGTAGATATATACTACACCCCCGTGTTATATAGAATTGTTTCGCCGAGTCGCTACTAATCCAATTAAAAAATCAGTTGAAAATGATCAGTATACTATGTCTTTAAGACGTCATATTTTGCAAACATACATATTTCGTTAAATATTGAACATTGATTAAACCTCCATCTAGTTCACAGTCGTCAAAATGATGTTATTTTTCAATTATTTCAGGTCAATGATATGTATTTGACGTTTGAATATGACGTATATTTACTGCCTGAACATGACGTATGAAGCCCATTAGACTGTAATATAATTTGTATTTTCTACACCCGTCAATGCAAGCAAATATTTTATTTTTAAAAATATAAGCGTCTCGGCAAGGATTCGAACCATGAACCTTCCGTTCACCGGACGGACGTGCTAACCAAATGTGCCATCGTAAACATAGTTCGAATACCTGTAATACCATCACAAATATATCCGGTGGTGCAATTGGTTAGCACGTCCGTCCGGTAAATGGAAGGTTCAGGGTTCGAATCCTTGCCGAGACGCTTATATTTTTAAAAATAAAATACGTCAAGAAACACTTCTATACCGGGATATTATTTTGCAATATGTGGATTGCATTCTGAGCGACTAGAGATGGGACGGATTTCAACTGTAAGGATACAGGTGCATGATTCGTCCCCCTCACCTCGCAGTAATATGAATGAGGGCTTCGTTGAATTGATTGAAATCGAAAAGATCGATGTGAGGATAGCATTTTCTAGTAGTGAGAAAAGGGTAAAGAACAGTGGTAGGTACTTGCCGTTAGACAGCGATAGCATACAACACAATTGTCCAGGAGAATAGCATGCGTATTTCTTGACCTTGTTAACTCATAGAAATTATATTTTCATCCTTCTTTTATTCATATAAAGAGGATCATCACATTATGACGTCATTATGTTGAGTACTTGGACGTCAAGACAAATTTTATATACCTTTAAAAAATTTTACTTTCAAGATTTCTCAGAAATGCGTTATTCAATTGTTTTTCATGAACTGCATGTTTTTCTTCGACAGGGGAAATGGTTTATGCACATCGAGCGCTTGGATCAATCGCAGCTCCGCGTGTGTAAGTTTCACACCCTTCAATGCTCTCTGTAGTATCCGGAACTGTTTAGTGATAACGTTAGATACTATACCATCATGCCCATGTTTCATCCTCCTTGTTGTCTTTCTCTCTTACTCAGCGACTTGCGACTGTTTCTTTGTCATGTCTCCCTTATCATAGCATCATTGTAATATCAATGGTATCATGGTTTCTGGTTTTACTGTGCGACCTAGCCCTCCAAAAGCCTTTTGCTCTGGATTCAATTTATTTATGAGACCAGGTTACCCATTCATCTGTGTGCCCTATTAGCCTCTTTGTCCATAGTCTCTTGTGTTTTCCAAGCAAGACTACATGCTTGTTTAGTGTCTTCATGCCTATTGTAAAGATACTTCCTTTCCTTAACTACGAGCTCTATCGGGGCAATTCCCTTGATCACCTGAAGAGCCACTAAGGATACAGTCGTATAAGAGGATGTTCATCTGTGTTCTTTCTATTATATTTAAGTACTTTTGGATCCTGACCATTTTGCGCTATACAGGGTGTTTCATAATATATGCGTAGGACTTCAGGATGTGATAGCTTGTCCAAAAATTTGAAAAAAAGTTTCTATCAACTCATTATGCTTTTTTCACATGTTAGTAAAATAACATCATGTTTTTCAACAAAAAAGTTGATTTTCCTCGAAAACGGTCAACTTTAGATCTAATGACCAGCAGTACCTTTTTTGTGTAGAAAATATTGGCGGTTCAACTGGGTGTCTCAAAATCGTACTTTTTCCAGTGGCGTAGAAGTTGGGCAGAAAAACAACCACTACCTCTTCAAAATCTTCATCAATTACGACAAAAAAAAATTGTTGCAGACAACTTAGCTTATTATGAGTAGAAAATGCTCACAAAAGCTGTTTTCTTTACGATAAACGCTTCCGGAGATATTTACAAAAAAACGAATTTCTTGCATTAAATTTCAACACCCTGTATCTCGAAAATGGTGTTACTTGATAGAAACTTTTTCAAATTTTTGAACATATATTGCATAGAGACTGCATACAAGATTATGTTATGGATTGTGCTACACAGTACTCCCCCTTTATTACTGCTAGGGTCCTTCATATTTGGCATAAGCCTGATAAGCCTTGACACATTCTTTTCAGCATTATACCCTGATATTGACTCATGGGACCCTCAGTCGTAAATAGGTTAACGTCTTATCTATTTCGTTCAAGGTAAAGAAGACGTAGCTCCTTTTCCTCTTTCACTTCATTATCAGGGCTTCAGTTTTGTTCGGTGCCAGCTCCAATCTATGGTCTTCTATCTATCTTCTTTTAGGAAAAATATTTATGATATCGTTAAGGGCATTATATTGACTTCCTTGGGACGATTGCGTTACCATTGGTCTTACACTTACTTGTTAGGTACACCTACCTATGTTTTCTTGTAAGATAAAAAGTGCGAGCTCATCTCTGGAGCTTCCACATTTCTACTGTGATCGATTTAGTCAAACTTTTAGATGATAGAAAGATCATAATCAGTTAATCATATTTTTAAATTGTATGAGTACGATACGATTTCTCTTTTGTCAATTGCTTTTCCGTATTTGTCAAATAATTTTCTTGTTTTGCAAACGTCAAATCTGGTAAATGAGACTCCATGTGTTGTATATAATTGACAAAAGAGGAAAAGCAAAAGAAAAAGACTGTAAGAGCAAGCCCGAAGTCGTTCAATTAAATAGATCCATACATACACCGATGAATTTGAATCTTCTATAAATAGCAAGTTTAAAAATGTTATAAAATTTTATAAGCAATCGAAAATCGGACAGGCTGCAGTGTGTACCTACTTAATAAAATTAGTCTTGCTCGCGGACCGTTACATATTTTACACAATCCGCGCTCGTTAATCCTCCCTCCCCCGCGCGCATTTCTCAATGATCGGGTTCCATTATTAAAATCGATTAGAACTCTAATTGAACGGTGGGTATCCGCAAATACGGAAACTAATTTGATAGAGTTCTCGTCCTGAAATGATCCTCTAACTAACGTTTATTTTAATATTTTTCTAGCCATGGATTCAGTATATCCTGAGCCAATGTCACTTCTACATAGGCGTGTAGTGCCGAAAAAGAGAAGAGGTACTCTGGCGAGGTATAGGACACAACCGGTTACATTTTCTGAAATTCAGGTAAACAAAAAGAGTCTTTTAATATTGAATATTGTGCCAGCGTAGCTAATGTTGTCTAAATGTTGATGTTTAAAAACAAAGTGAATAAAAACCTAACATGTTTATATTTGGCTGTAGACATAAATAATTTTTGGATGGATTTTCGTTTCGGTTTTCAGACTGTCCGAAACACAATAAACAAAAATGACCTTGGGCAATTATTTTTAACAAGAATTTCTGTGTAGCCGTAAAATTCTACTTAACACACTTTGTGTTTTTATCCTGCAGTAATTGCGAATTGGTTTTCTATTTTTTTTTTTTGTTTCACCAACGAAAATGGAGGAAATTGAAATTTAGCTTCGCTCGGAGAAAAAATTAAATCGATGATGGTTAATTAACCAGTATCGGATCTTGTTTATCTCTGCTTAATAATAGCGGAAATTTATGATGGGAATATTAAGTGGGAGTCAACCGGGACGCTTTTTTGGTTAAACTCAAGAAAGTTTATGATTTTCAGGTTAAATTTGGAACTTACACACAATCGTGTGCATTGTAATCGCGCAAGGTCAGATGAAATATAATTTATTTCGGGATCAATTCTTAAAAATCTACTCACGAACTCTTTTTGAAGGTTTCGTTGTTGTTATAATGAAATAAAATGTACTAATTTTATTATATTTATGTCACGACAACTACACACTCTCTCTACAATAATATTAGATATCAGAAGAATTATAAAGACTTCAATTGTCATGTTCAATAAGACAACATCGTTGCTTCCTCTGAAAAATCTTCCGTTTACTTTGCAAAGTCGAGCAAACTGTTCAGAAATCCCATTGTTGTATGTTGTGTTCGCCAAAGAACAATAACACCTTATAGAATGACTCCAGGAGGTGGTGATTGGACAAGATTGGTTCACAAGTGGGTTGTCTTACCATTGAACCCTTTAGAGCCTTTTGGAGCTTTCGTTAATTGCTCTTTCCTAATAAACCAAGGTGGCCCTGTAATGAGTTGAAATATTGCAAATTTGTAAAGCTCCTAAACGTTTGATGTTGGTATTCACCCTGTTTGACCAAGATACTCATCCATAAATGATGATTAGACTCAAAAACGAAAAGTAAATGAGATTGGTTGTTATCGAGAGGCACACAAGTCATGGACTCAATCATGGACTCGCATTCAATTTGGTGATAATGGTATCGAAGCTAGCGCTAGCTTAGGATGGATTATCAGAAGAGAAAAAGAGCCTGATCAAACTCTTCCAAAGTCCTTGAAAGTTTTTGGATTTCCCACCAGAAAAATGAAGAGGAATATGATGCTAACTCCTCCTATTAGGCAGTCAGAATACGTCAGATACCCAATTCCTCCATTGATTCCTCCAAACAAAAATTGCTTCGGCAACCCCGCAAAATATTCTTCAATAGCTTCTTTGAGTTATTCATCAAACGCAAAAAGCTTTCCCCTGAGATGCTTTTTTAAATTTTTGAATAAGAAGAAGTCTGAAGGAGTTGTAAGGTGGATGCCTTAACTCTATAAACCCACAGTCATTGATTATCTACTAAACTTTGTTTGCCTTATGAACCCGACAATTGTCGTGCAGCAACAATTTTTTTGTGGATAAGAATGTGAGCGTTTTTCCTCTAGAGCAGTTTTTAAATTTTTAATTGTGTTTACGTAGGCCTCTCAATTTATGGTGGACCCTCTTGGCATATATTCAATAAACAAGACTCCTTCAACATCCCAGTAAACACTTGTCATCAGTTTTTTTCCAGAAAATTGTGTCTAGGCCTGTTTTGGTGGTGGAGAGCCCTTATTAATCCACTACATGGATTCTTGTTTAGTAGGAGAGTCCCAATGATGTACCCAAGTCTCAGCCCCGATGATAATTCGAGATAAAAATGTTTTGTCCCTCTCCAACTAGGCCAAATTTTCTTGAGAAACTAGTTTCTAGTAACTAGATCTCGACCTTGAAGTTTGAAAACTATAAATCTAGAAATAAAGGTTGCATATTCGAGAAAAATTTTGCAGTATTACCAATCGCACTTAACCTTTAAATAAATGCAGCTACAATTAGCGATCGCTAGATTTGTGTTGGTTAACCTGACAAATCTTTTCTTTGGGCATGTTCTAGTTTCAATTTAATATGAAAAGTAGGACTTGATCTAGTTTTAAAAATGGTATAGTATTTATTATAGCATGAAAACTTACAACAATATTTGTGTTCTACACGATACTATTTTCACCTTTTTTTTCTAGTTACTATAGAAACTAGTATGGAAAAAAGACGAATCTAGTACCGTGTAGAAGAGGCTTAGGTAGAAGAGAATCGAATAGTTCGCCTCGTCAGGGGAGAGGTTGTTAAAGGCATTTAAATTCATATTAAAAAAAAAACGTCGAAAGATGCCACAATATAAAAACAAAATACAAAAAAAATGCCTGTAATACGCACTCATGTTATATTGCTGTTAGAATCGCCACTGCGAGCGAATGCAATGAAGATAGATCAAGCATTAGAAGCAGACCATGTGGTTTCGACCTCCTAGGCCTCGTCAGTGCTCCTCCGAATTGAAAACCTAATTTCATCGCAGTTCGTCATTCAACCTCTATTGTACAACATTTGCGACAATGGACTGATTCCAACCCCCATTCCCTCTAGCGGACAAAGTTGGAAATAACACTGCCGATTGTCAAACAACTCAGGTTGGCATAGCAGATACCGATTTTCATTTTGCAGCTCAGTCTTCACTTTGTGTGTTCCAATTTCGGTTGTACCAGTTTCTGAGATTTCTTTTCGAAAGAGTTCCATTCCATACTATTGAACCTTCGAAGAAGAAGTTAGATTTTGTTCTATTTATTGTGAAAAAAGACATTTTTGTTTCTATATTAATTGTGCGACGAGGTTTTCATTACGGTTCTATATTATATCAATTTATAAGCAAAATAATCGTGGTTGAAACAACCACTATTTTATAATTGTGCTGCAAGAAATTTCAAGGCCAACTTTTTCTTGGCGAAGTGGCACGGATAATTGGAATTATTGGATGTTAGTTTTTTAGCAAAAAAAATATTTCAAAATTTGGACATATAAGTAGTTTTTAAACCTTGTTTCACTACAACAGATAAAAAGGGTATTTTTAAGGTCCCAAGGATTTGGCTACTGAATTGATTATTTTTCCGATTGAGATTCTGATCCTAATCCATAAACGATCATTTTAACACAAATGCACCCTCCCCCTCTCCTCCCCCTCCCAGAAATTACGAAAATTGCTTTGAAACTCATTTGTAGCAGACTGCAAACAATTCAAAATAGAGAGGAACCAAGCACTGTAAGTAATTGCTCTATTTTTACTCCCAAAATTTGCAATTCCTTTTACATCAGGTTGCCCAAAGTGATTTTTAGATCATAGAAATTTAATTTAAAACATAAATCCACCGCCAAATGTTGTTAAAAGAGAGAGAAAGAGCATTGAAAATAAGGACAATTGAGGGTTAGAACAAAATTTTGCTCCTTGTCCATAACTGATAGATTTGAAGAAATCAGAAATGCATCCCAAACAAAAAATTGAAAAAATTGTTTTAAAACTCGATCCACAGGCTGAATTTAGAACAAAATAATGAAGTACACACTTCGATAAAAGACTTATCAGTACAAACAACTCAAGGAAGAGAGGAACCAGGTACTGTAACCGTCTGTTTTGGTTCCTATTTCCCAAAATTTAAATTCTGCCTACAACAGCTTGTCAAAACTTATCTTTAGGATGATTTGAACAATAAGACCACTTCCAAACGAAATTCTCTTCATACTGTTATCACCAAACAGGATCCATTTGATACAACCTTTAGATGTTAGTGCTGCGATCGATCTTTGCTTTGCTGAGGCTGAACTACAGGTCCTTAAACTCCATTTTTCTATAAATGTTTGGCTCTTCAAGCTGAGAATGTTTTGGGTATGCTGCGTCTCCTCTATTGGAAAATTCGCTGTAGTAAACTTATCTTCGGAGAGATGGTGGTAATTCCTCTTAATTTAGAACCATTACATCGTCGATGGTGAGTTCCCTGTGAACATTGAGCCTAACTGGGGGGTGGTGGAGATCTTTAATTGAAGGCAGTCCTCCTGTCTTATCGAAAAAGACCTTTCGGCAAGGTAAGACGACACAAGCTTCACAAGATTAAGATTTAATCCAAATGTCACCATCTTATCTACCTACAAAGACTCCTGACTTCCAATCCAAAAATGTTCATCCTGGAAAATCTCATGAACAAAAAGATCTTCGATCTTCGAGACATCCAGACATCTGAAAACTATCCAAGCTGAAGAATGGCGTTGATGATGTTAACCAATCCGTCGACCGTTTTAGGAATTAATTTCTACAATGCTGAATTGGAAATAGTTTCGAAGCTTTGGGAGTCTCGGTTCCGGCCTTGGTTTGTGTGATGAGATCTTTCATCTCTAAAGAGATGATCAAAAGATTCTCGCTTTCAAGACGAGGCAGAGTGATTCCAAGTATCTCATCAAGGTCATCGTCAGAATCAGTGTCGGAAGCTGACACAAATTAAAAAATTTGAACTTTTTTAAATATTTTTGTTTTTGAGTTTTTTTTCCTTTTACAGGAAGTGGATGAGGACAACCTAGAAGAGACACCACCACCGACCACATCGTCCAGATCAGAATTAAGTGTTCTAAATAGTAAATTCGAAGAATTCAAAAAATCTAGAGACTTAACGCTTAATAAAACGATAGAACACGTGGATCAAGTAGATTACAATAGGAATCCAGTTCCACTGACAACATCGAGGTCCACAGGAAGACTGCCTTCTAGACCGTCATTGTAAAAATCTTTTTTTTTATTATTTTTAATTCTATGTATATGTCACGTCATGTCTGACATCAATTTTGCGCCGTATCAGATATGTTTAACATAGTAATAATTGTTGTTATATATTTTTGTTATATATATTTAGAAAGATGAAGCAATCATTTTTTTTACGTAAATCAAGCATGTATAGGTTTTGATTCTCATAAATCTCGAATCAGTATTAATTTTAATCGGTCATGTCAAAATTTTGAGGTTAAATTTCTCGTGGGATATACAGGGTTTTCAAACTTAAGCCGGCACTATTACTAACTTTGTTATTATTGGAGCTACAAAGTTGGTTAAATAGGCAAACTAGTGTAATTTTTCAAGCAAATTACAATGCCATTAAAAAAAAATAATTGACGTACTGGGTCACGTGATATTGTGAAAAACGTAATTTTTTTAAATGGGACACCCAGTATACAGTTCTCACGGTCGACAGAAAATTTAATTCTGAACAAAAACTTTCCTATGAACTTTTATCCTAAAGTCAATAATAACAGAGTTATTGATGATTGTTTTTACAGAAACTAAAAACAGTATTGTTTATTTTAAGTTATTTTATTAGTTTCGAAACTAAAAAAAACAAGAAATTTTAAATTCAGAGCAGATGCTCAAAAACATCACCCTCTTGCTCCAAGCACTTTTGAACCCGCCTGTTAACGCTTCTAGTAGCCTTAGCAATGATTCTACCATCAATATTATTAATAGCATGGCTGATGCTTTGCTGGAGATCTTCAAGAGTATCACACCGTCTTTCATACACTGCACTTTTCACAAATCCCCAAAAGAAGAAATCCAAAGGTGTTATGTCCGGTGATCGGGGAGGCATACGAATAGGCCCGTTAATTGATAGATATCGGCCATCAAAAAGGTCATGTAATAAGTTAGGATTTTGGCGAACATTATGGACAGGAGCGCCATCTTGTTGAAAGAATATCTATTGTCTATCCATTAAATTCAGGTCATCCAAGAATTCTCCAAGGGTAGCGGTTAACATTTCGACATACCTCTCGCCAGTTAATGCACCTTGATCAAATACGGGGCCTACAATTCTTGAATCAATCAAGCCACACCAAACATTAACACTAAAGCGTCTCTGCGGATTACAAGGACGGAAAAGCATCGGGTTTTCTCGACTCCAATAGTGGCTGTTCTCCCTGTTGGAGAAATTTGATTCGTCACTCCAAAGAACCAAACGCCAAAAATTATGGTTAAGTCTAACTTGATTAATGTACCACTGACAAAACTGAGTCCGTCTTTCTTGATCTCCCGGTACCAGCGTCTGAATAGGTCTGTATCCGAACGGTACAAACTTATGTTTTTTTGGAATATTGTGAATAGTTCCCAAAGATAGTCCACTTTCTTCCTTTAAATCATTAATTGCATTATTAGGATTAGCTTCAAAGAAAGCTAAGACGTTAATTTCAGTTGCTTCACTTATTATAAATTGTTTTTTGGTTCTAGTTTTCTTGAACACATTTTCATTTGATCGAAACTTACGGTACAAAAGTAAAAAGTACCTTCGATCTGGCAAGTTGCGCGTAGGAAATAAAACACCGTAACGTTCACGAGCTTGCAGGGAATTTTTATTACAAACGATGTAACATTCCATCATATCACAATTTTTCTAAATGCGTGAAAGGCATTTTTTCATCAATAAACACAAAATGTTAATTGCTTACTGACAGAGGTTTAATGCAATATTTCAATGTTGATGACATTTGCAAAACAATCGAATTTTGTTTATGAAATAACAGCCACCTTGGCAAATTTGAGAAATCATCAATAACTCTGTTATTATTAACTTTAGGATAAAAGTTCATAGGAAAGTTTTTGTTCAGAATTAAATTTTCTGTCGACCGTGAGAACTATATACTGGGTGTCCCATTAAAAAAAATTACATTTTTCACAATATCACGTGACCCAGTACGTCAATTATTCTTTTTTAAATGCCATTGTAATTTGCTTGAAAAACTACACTAGTTTGCCTATTTAACCAACTTTGTAGCTCCAATAATAACAAAGTTAGCAATAGTGCCGACTTAAGTTTGAAAACCCTGTATACAGGGGTGTCTATCGAATGTAGTTATAAATTAAAACTGGGACGACCCTGTATCAAATCAAAATCTGTATCATATATTAGATAGAGATAAAATTAAATTATATTTGATATTTTGTAGCTTTAGTTATAGATATTTTGTATATATTTAAAAATGTAAATCGTATTAATGTATTTTTTTTCTACACAGCCAGAAAAAAAGTTGAATAATGTGCTAAATTTTGTCGTCGACTGTTTCTTTAATATTTTTCTTATCTGTACCTATTTTAATTATTTTGTCGAATAAAAATTATAATTATAATAAAACAAAAATTTTCAGTATGACAATCGTTTATTTTTCATACTTTTACATAAAACTTGGTTGGGGGGGGGAACATGGAACGTATTTTTTTGTATTTCTTTCGTATAAATAGTATTCTATAATTTATTTTTTTATTACACTTTTTAAAATCTTTTATCATTAAATAGTACATAATTCATTATATAAATTATCACTTATTGTTTCATTAAATATATAATATAATTTATATTTTTCTTTAATCTTGTTACAAACTCACTTGTCACTATATTACATCCATATTATATAAACTTAACCTAACAATATCACGCATCCTTTTGAGATTTTTGTCATTAGTATGTAATAATAATAATAATAATAATAATAATATGTACAAAAAAAGTAATAGAAGAAATAAATATACAAAATTTTAAAAGTATCCTTTCAAAGAAATATATAAATATAATAGCTGGTATCATGCTATATACTGTTTGATGATTAATTAGTAAAACTCACTTGTGAAAAGAAATTCTGATACAACATGATCTCATAGCCTTTTTTCCGGAATTTTATAAGATCATTTATTCTTCAATATATTTTTATTTAGAGCGTTACTATATTTCTTACAGGGTGTAAATTGAATCCGCAGAATCCGTTCCTTAAGAATCAATCAATCCGACTAAAATTTTGCTATTTGACCATAACTGATAGATTTGATGAAATCAGAAATGCACTTCAAACAAAAAGATTGACAAAATTGTTTTAAAACTCGATCCATAACTGAATCCAGAACAAAATAATCAAATACAAACTTCGATCAAAGATCTGTCAGTACATATAATTGTCTTGCTCTCTCCACAACAATATTAGATTGGAAGAATTATGAGGGCTACATCTAGGATCACCAATGAAAAGAGAGACTTCAATTATCATGTTCAATAGCCCATCTTAACGACCTTTTTGATTTCGTTGCTTCCTCTGAAAGATCTTTCTTCTCCTGCTTAAGTTAAGTCTAGAAGGCGGTGACATGGTTGAAACCAATTAAGTGGGTTGTTCGAGTTTTCAATCCTGCCAGTTGGATCATGAACTGTTTAATAAATGACACGTTTAAACGTTTCCTTAATTGCTGGTTCCTAATAGATCAAGGTATCCTTGTAAGAAGTCAAAGTAATGTGTTATTAATTAACATCGTTTAAGAAATTAATGGACTCTACGTTTAAAATCGAATTTTTTCTTCCCAACCCAGTCTCTGATTTTTTCATGTTAAAATCAATTCAATTAAGATCAAATTAAATCAGTTTACAACCAAATTAATAATGCGGTTAGTAGGTGGAGGGGGTGACCTCCTGGAATACCTAAATCTTTCATAAAAATATTCCAGGTAATAATCTCGAGAGGGACTAGGATGGAGGTACTGCAGCGATGTCTTCTTCAAGTTGTTCCTCTTCTCGTTCTTCTTCTTCTTCTTCGTCTCTACACTAAGCTGTCCACATCATGTCAAAGTAAGCACTGTTGTAGTTCATATAAATGATAAAAATTTGTAAAAAAGACAGTTCTTTCAACAAAGCTAAAATAAGGGAACCTCAATTAAGGGTTAGAACAAAATTTTGCTCCTTGTCCATAACTAATAGATTTGAAGAAATCAGAAATGCATCCAAAACAAAATGATTGACAAAATTGTTTTAAAACTCAATTCGCAACTGAATCCAGAACAAAATAATCAAGTACAAATTCGATAAAAGACTTATCCGCACAAATAACTCAAGGAAGAGAGGAACCAGGTACTGTAACTGTCTGTTTTGATTCCTATTTCCCAAAATTGAAATTCTATCTACAACAGTTTATCAAAAATTATCTTTATACTGTTATCACCAAACAGTATTCATTTGATATAACCTTTAGATGTTATTGCTGCGATCGATCTTCTTCTTCTTCTTTGCTGAAGCTGAATCATAGATCTCTAAACTCTTTTCTTCTCAAAATGTTTGGTTTTTCAAGCTGACTATGTATTGGGTCCGCTGCGTCTCTTCTATTGGAAAATTCGCTGTAGTAAGCTTATCTTCGGAGAGATGGTTAGGTTAGGTTAGGTTAGGCGTGGGTTGGCATGCGGGCCTATTTCACCGCGACCTTTACAGATCTATTGTGATCCGCTTTACCTTAGAGAACGCTCTCTAGTTTCGCCTTCTTAATCAGACTTATCATTTTTGAGAGCGGCTCTTTTGTGTAGCCGTTGGCTGTGGGGTTCTCTACCCCCATTACTAGAAACCTTGTCCCCGCTAGGCCGTCACAGTGGCACAAAACATGAACTGGGGTTTCTTCTTCCTCTTGACGAATCTGCAGAGAGCATTTTCTGCCAGGCCTATGTTAAACATATGCCTATTCAGTCTGCAATGACCGGTCATCAGACTTACTATCATTTTGACAGTCTTCCTGTCTTTACTAAGTAGGTCTTCAGTAAACTTAGGCCTCTGTTCCCTTAGGAACTCCTTAGCCTGTCTTTGTCCTGGCGATCTTTCCCACCATTCCTTCGACTTGTTTTGTGACCATTCGTAGATGGACCTTTTAATTTGTGATTTGGTAGTGCCGAAGGAAGGGGCCGCTCCCATGAAAGGCCTCGACGAGCCTCGTCTGGCCAGCTCATCGGCCGCCTCGTTTCCCTTCACTCCCATGTGGCTGGGGACCCAGGCCAAAGTAATTTTCCTTAGGGTGCCCGCCTCATTTAGGGCTCTTACGCAGTCCCAAACCAGCTTTTAGTCAGCACTTGCGGAACTAATCGCTTTAAGTGCTGCTTGGCTGTCAGAGTAAATAGCGACGCTTTTTCCTGGTTCAGCCCAACTGTCTACTTCTCTGACACAGTGGTGAATCGCAGCAACCTCAGCCTGGAAAATTGTCGAGTCCTTGCTGAAGCTCAATGAAAGGGCCTTGCACGGCTTCTTTCTATAAATGCCAGCTCCTACGCCGTGGTCCGTTTTAGAGCCGTCGGTATACCAGCTTGAGTCCGCTCTTACTAGGGGGCGGAGAGATGGTGGTAATTTCTCCTAATTTAGAACCATTACATCGTCGACGGTGAGTACCCTGCAACCATTGACCCTAAGTAGGGGGTGGTAGAGATCGAAATCAGCCAATTGTCTTAGTTGAGAGCTGTATCAGAAAGTTCTTAATTGAAGGCACCTTGAATTCCTCTCTTAATTGGCTGTTGTGCACAAACTAATGGGTATCAGCAATCAAGTGAAGTGCACGATTCTGCAGCGATGTTATGAGTGCCAATAGAAAACGAGAAGAAGGAAGATTATTTCTAAATCAAAAATAGAACTAGAAGCTGTTTCAAACAGTAACAAGAACCGACCCAAACGATATCAAAGATAGCCATACCAGGTGGTTCGACTCCACTTCGGGACGGCATATTTTTAAATAAAAATATGTTTAATTTAATTGGCGTTTGGGAACAATTGCATTATATGTAGTAATAAAGCTTATAGAGGTTGGTAAGGTCCAGTATCATTTAAATTGGAGGCACTGAAGTGGCACCAACCCCCAATTGAAGCATTATCAGCCGGTACTCTTATTGTGTGATTAATTAATAACAATCTTTTTAAGCTGAAAAGGTCATGGAAGAAGCGTACGGAAGTAGCGATTCCAAATGATTTCAGTTCTGAAGATTCATTAGAAGATCCTGAATTGATCTAAGAAAGAAAACTTGATTAGCATGTTTCATGAGCTAACAGTACTAAGACCCTCTTCAAGTATTCTTTTTGTTTGTCCGAGATGATGCTTCCTAATTTAGAAAACTAGTCAATTGAATAAATCAAAGTGAAAAATAAAATATCAATAGGAATCAATATTAACGGACTAAAACAAGCACTGAGAGACCATCACAAAAGCTATGTATGGGTTTAGTAAGACTTCGGAAACAGAACACCAATAAGGCATGTTTAGAAACTCTACCACACTCTCCAACAACACGTTGGATTAGGCCAAGATAGGGGATTATACTACCTGATTCATTTTTGACCTTCACTATAGTGATCTTGTTTATAAATTTGGAAAAGTTTCTAAATTTCGTGGTTGGTATCAAACCTAGATAGAAATGAAGCTAGGATGAATGATATTCGAGATTTGGCCTTGGATGATCTCAAGGTCATTTTTTATTTTTTAGCTAATGGTGCACTTGAAATATTTCTATGACGTTTCGATTCTGTTTTGCTCATCATCAACTTTTATATTGTTTATAGGGAACCATATTGGGTTTTCACACTAGTAGAAGGATTTTTTCCCTCTGAATTCAATCATGCATAACACACTGTCAAAAACATTGCTCGTCCAATATTATAAGGTTCTAAGCAACATAATGATCAAATTGAGATAAATCGAGTTTGAAAATTCTAAAGGTACTTTGGAACTTTGAATCAAGTAGAATCAAGAAAGGAAGTTTTATATTTGATTTCAAAAAAGCATTTTGAAAAGTCTAAATATTTTATCTTGGAAAAATTGTTATAATAATTTGACGAAGTACAAAGCATACTCCTTTGTACTTCACCACATTTTTAAGCGACATCTCTGTGGTGAGGGTCGAAAATGAATCAACCTGTATATGAAGAACTTTTACTTTTTATTTTTATCAAGAACTTTTTCTTTACTTTCCATTTATAGAGTGGCAGGGGTTGGCATTTTCAATTCATCCTCTTAAATGTGCGATTGAATGCAGAAATGAAAATCAACTGATCATGCTCAGAAGCTGCAGTTTGCCAACGAAATGATTGAGAAATATTGCCAGATTCATGAACGTTGACCTACTTTCACTTTAATGGAAACTTGAAGAGGCAAAAGTTCAGGTACTGGAGTGATACCAACCCCCTCCCCTCGCCCCTCCTCCCCAATCGAAGCATCAAAAACCATTACACTCATCCAAGGTAATTGTGAATACATAGCGATACTTTGAGATACCACAAGATCTTCTTGCTTCAGCATTAGAGAATTTTACAAGTTTCAATCAAAAATCATGATTTCAATCAAAGATGACGGTTTCAATAACAAGATGTGATGACATGTCACATCACCAACGACTCGTTAGCAGTACTTTGTGAAGTTTTTGAACAAAAGGGAATTTCTTTCCAAAATAGTGTCGCAAATCAATTCTATAAAGTCAGCGGATTATTACTTCTTCCTGCGCATCTCATATTCGACAGGAAAGACGCGGTCGGTCTCCGGCGACGGCCGGTATTTGACCCGTGAGTCCGGAATTATATGAGGATCTCCGTGTCGTATTTATGTTAGAGCAGCGTCTTTTGGGTTGAATGTTCTGCGGATACAGGGAGGGGTGATAAAATGCTGATTATAGGTAAAGTAGTTTTAAACTAGATATAGAATAAAAAAAGGGAGTCCGCCTGTGGACAGGTTCAAGGGAAGTTGAGAGTGGTGAATAATAAAGATTTGGTATTACAGAATTGTGTTGTGTTTCCTTTGATTAGTCTACCTTTAGGATAGGAAGACGCTACAAGGTAGGTACACTTCTATTATTATTATTTTTATACTTATAATTAATAAGGGGTACCTGCTAAGAGAGTACTCCCTCTGAGCAAACCCCCCCCGTCACGATTAGGCCGTGACATTTTTGGTGGAGGCGCGTTTTGACGATCTTTTGGTGAATTATTTTTATTAACGAAATAATTAGTGTACAATAAGATAATTTATTAAAATAAATTATTTTAATTTTGCTTATATTATATGTTTTTATGCGAGGTGAGTTTATGCGAAGTATTTTTTTTTTTTTTTGAAGTAATTTAGAATTAACTGAAGAATAATATTTTCATTAAAATATACATATATTGTGCGAGGTTGTTAGTTTTCAGTTGAGGTATTTCTTTTTACGAATATCATAATTAGCGGTTAATTAAATGTAATCTTATAATTTAATAAATAAAAATGGTGTAATGGTTTTAGATTAAAACTTAAATTAGAGAATAAGATATTTGGTATATTTAATAGTAAAGGATGTTCAATAAGAAAACAAAAAATTATAATTTAAGGTCAGTAAAAAGTAGCGATGAAGCGGAATATGATGTTGAAATTAATTTAGATGAAAGTGCATTTCATAGAAGTAGTCGTACAGCGCGCACACCTCCTCCACGCCCACCACAATCTTTACAAACTGTTTTTCCTAAAGTTACATCTATAGAATCCACTTCAACCCCTACAGTAATGTTAGGAGCAATACCAAAAAGGCCAGTCGTGTCCCAAACAAATTTAACTATCGTAACAACCACATCTGCACTATCAAGTGCACCTATTTGTAGTACTATCCCTAGTTACGAAACAATGGATATTTTTCAAAGACCAAAAACTGCAATTTCGCAACCACAAAAACAAACTCGTAGGAATTCCCCAATTCTTCCACCTGAAATTCCATTCGACAATGACTCATCCAACATGTTTGGTACCGCAGATATAAATAAAGATAAGGAATTCTTCTTTGATAGGGTACAAAATACAATTAATAGGACACCCTTAACATCAAGGAGGGGAGTATCATTACAATTAAACCCACATGGTACACACCAACCGATAGCTCCTAATAATAGTATTGCTTCAATTTTGGAGAATAAGAATCCTTTAATTCCAAAATTTATAGCTCCTAACTCATTTGATCCCTTGGTTGATAATCCAGTCGTCTTCCTTAAGGAATACAAACGCGTTTCAAATGCAAATGGCTGGGATCCGTATTTACAATTATGTTACTTCTCTAATTATTTAAAAGGTAGTGCAGCCACATGGTTCCGTTCTTTTGCTAAAAGACACCCAAATGCGGACTGGCAGGAAACGTTAAAACAATTTAAAATTAAATTCATCGGTCCGAGCTATGAACAAGACGCTGAATTCCGATTAGCTTCTAAGCGGCAATTAAGCGATCAAGGTATCATAGACTATTTCTATGAGCTAGTAGAATTGTGTGATGAAGTGAATCCGGATATGCCAGAGCAAACAGTAATGCGAAGAATTATAGCAGGGCTTTTACCGTACTATCGACATATGATTACCATTAGCAGACCGAAATCTCTACAAGAGTTAGATGAGCTCATCGCATCTATCGCTGAATCAGAGAGAGGAGGAATCAGCCACATACAGGCAGTTCAAGAACCACTCTATAAGAACGCCCAGATGGTTGAGAATAACAGGGATCGAAACACCGTGGAATCTATAACATCGGAAATAACAACGCTGGTATTAGATAAAATCCGTAAAGAATTGCAACACCTTCCGAAGACGACAAATACTGCAAATCAAGGTAATAATCGACAGAACGGTCACTCTCCATCAAGGAATATAGTCCGGCAGACAAGAACAACAGATGGCCGACCGATTTGCTATTCTTGTGGGCGACCAGGTCATACAGCAGTGAATTGTTTTGGAAGACAAAGTGGAAGACATAATGGAAATACAAGATCTGATCAGCGGGGTAATAACAATTCACAAAGTTCGGAAAACGTCAGAGGGCAGAACTACTGGAGGTCATAAGCCCTGCCCTAATGTTTAATCCTCAAATAAAGACCTCACGTAATCTAAAAAGTATTCTTATAATTGCAGGACAAGTAGATAATGTAAATATAGATATAGTATTAGACACTGGATCGTGTCACAATTTAATAGATAAAAAATATATAACCACCTATGATGAACGATGTAACTTACCAAGGTTATTAACGGTGGGTAACAACATTGTTAACTCGATTGGGATTGCAAATGTAGAAGTAAAGCTAAATTCAAAATTGTTTAAAATACAAACATTAGTTGTAGAAGGTTTACCGGTTCCACTAATTTTAGGTTACAATTTTATTAAAAACCATAAAATGATTTTAGATTTTAATAATAATTCAGTAAGTTTTCCAAGTATTAATAGTAAAATTAACTTAGGTCAGAATCTGCTTAGCTTTCAAAATTTCTTAGATACGATAAAAGACAGTGAACTTACGCAAACTGATAACATTGCAGAACTAGATGACAGCCTCTTTAACCTTGAAGGTTCATTCTCTCTCGCTCATTGTATTTCAGCTGATCTACGAATGAGTGCAGGGATTGCTAAAGAATTCAGATGTAAATTTAAGAATATACGCGCGTTACGTAAGCAAAGGCGGGTACCTGGACGTTTTATATATTTAAAGGTGGAGAACAAATTTATATACTATTTAGTAACCAAAAAACATTACTACAATAAACCAATGTTACAAAATCTTTTTTCGGCGTTAATTAAAGTTAAACGGCACATGCTTTCACAAAAAATGTATCATTTAGCGATACCTAAATTGGGGTGTGGACTAGATAAATTAGATTGGAGAATTGTACGTCAAATGATTTATTACATTTTTAATAATTGTGAGATTAATGTTGTAATTTGTTATAATAAACCTAAAACCCTGACTTGCATAGCCCCAACACTAGACGAAAATAGTACTACAACATGGGATTTATTACCTTCAAACGACGTCATTGAACAAAGTGATATAATAAAAATTAGACTTGTTGAGGATTCTATTTTTGACCGCGATTGTATTCAGAAATACAAGATAAAATTAGACGGTAGTTTTTGTACTAATGCCAACGAAAATTATAATATAATGTTACCCAGATATAGTCTTCTTAGACAAAATAAGTTGGAACTAATAGATAATGTAGATTTGTTACATGAAGGTATTTTAACTATAGTATGTTACAATAGGCTACCTATTAAATTATTTAAGAATACAGTTATAGGTTATATTAAATGTAATCCTATTCTTAGCTTAAAATTAAAAGTCGCTTTGGAGGAGGGGGAGGACGTTGCATATGATATAGTATCTCCTCAACTATTAACGTGTAACAACACTGAATTGTTTTATTTAGATAATAACCTCACAGATTTTCAACAGAAGAAAATGCTAGATTTGTTAAATAATAATAAAGACTTAATGGCATGGAGTAGTGACAGATTAGGATTCACGAAATTAGCGGCACACGAAATAGATACTGGGGACGCCTCTCCTATTCGTAGTAGACCTTATAGAGTATCCCAAAAAGAAAGGGACATAATTAACGAGCAAATTGAGGAAATGTTAAGGTTAGGGGTAATAAGGCCATCTGATAGCGAATGGTGTTCCCCCGTAGTATTAGTTAAAAAACCAAATGGTACATTTCGATTTTGCGTGGACTATCGTAAGTTAAATAGTGTTACAAAAAGTCCTCTTACCCTTTACCATTAATTGATGACATATTAAGTTGTTTAAGTGGGAATAGATATTTTACAACCTTAGATTTAAACTCTGGATACTGGCAATGTCCGATTAAAGAAAGCGATAAACATAAATCGGCGTTTATAGTAAACGATGGTTTATACGAGTTTAATAGAATGAGTTTTGGTCTGTGTGGTGCCCCTGGTACATTTCAAAGATTAGTAGATAACGTATTTAAACATCTTAAATGGAAACAGGTAGTTATCTATTTAGATGATGTTATAGTTATTAGTAAAACATTTGAGGAACATTTAATTCGACTACAAAATGTATTTGACTGTATACGAACAGCGGGACTAACATTACAACCTACCAAATGTCACTTCGGTTTAAAAGAAGCAAAAATTTTAGGTTTTGAAGTATCGAGTAAAGGTATTCTACCGAATCGCGACAAGGTAGTAGCAGTATCTAATTTTCCTACTCCGCGACGTTTAAAGGAGGTACAAAGGTTCCTAGGTATGGCTAATTATTACCGAAGATTTATTAAGAATTATTCTGTTCTAGCTAAACCGTTATATGATTTATTAGGAAATGAAGGGAAATTTAAGTGGGAAGACGCACAAAGGTCAGCATTTGACGGGATAAAAGAAAAACTTGTGACTGCTCCCGTTTTAATTCATTTTAATCCGGTTAGGAAGACTGAACTTAGAGTTGATGCTAGTGGGTCAGGTCTAGGCGCCATTTTGCTTCAACAAAACGAAATTACAGGTTACTTCCATCCAGTATCCTATATTTCACGTACGCTAACCCCTAACGAACGGAAATACCCAATAACAGAACTAGAATGCTTGAGTGTTGTCTGGTCTGTTGAATATTTTAGGTCTTTTCTATGGGGATTAGGAAACTTTACCATTGTAACAGATCACCACTCACTATGTTGGTTAAAATCTATTAAAAATCCGTATGGTAGGCTAGCGCGATGGGCACTTAAGTTGATGGAATATAATTATTCCATTTGTCATAAAAAAGGGGGCGGCACATCAAGATGCAGATGCATTATCTAGATATCCCTGTAAGATAGGGACCGTGGAAGAAGAATACCAAGCTACCTCTGTACCTACCTTTATCGCAACAGATTTAGACATTATTAATATGCAACAACAGGACCGGAAAATTGTAGACTTGATTAATGTAATTAGGGATCCGGATTCAGGTACTCCTGCTTTACGACGGTCCGCGAAAAACTTCGATATCATTAATGATATTTTATATAAACGGAGCAAAGATACAAATTCTAATCTATTGGTAATTCCTCGTCAGTTGATCGCAGAAATTCTTTATTCTTATCATAACGAACCGTTAAGCGGACATTTAGGGTTTACTAAAACAATTAATAAAATTAAGAAACGTTATTTTTGGCACGGTATGATTAGGGATATTAAAAAATATATTAGGGGTTGTCAAGACTGTCAAGCTAGAAAAGGACCGACCAATGTAAAACCCGCCGGGTTTCTACATCCGATCCCCGTAGGAACACCATTTGAAATGATAGGAATCGATCTATTAGGACCCTTTCGTAGATCTAGTAGCGGTAAAACATTTATTGTAGTAGCAACAGATTATGCTACTCGGTGGGCAGAAGCTAAAGCGCTTTCCAATGGTAAGGCTGAAGGTGTAGCAAAATTTCTACTAGAACAGATTATCTGTCGACATGGTGCTCCAAAGAAGATATTAAGTGACCGAGGAGCTGTCTTCCAATCTCAAATCGTAACCGAACTGTTGCGCTTAATGGGTACTGCGAGTACCTTTACCACAAGTTACAAACCATCTACCAATGGATTAACTGAACGGTTGAATAAAACTATTGCTGATATGCTGAGTAAGTACACTAGCACCACTCAGTCAGATTGGGATCATTGTTTACCTCATATTATTTTTGCCTACAATACAGCCGTACAAGAGAGTACAAGGTATGCCCCATTTGAGCTAGTTTATGGTAGAGAAGCTGTACTTCCCACTGATGCACAATTGTCGTTTCTTCCAGTAACTGACTACGCTATTAAGACGAAAGAGAGAATACGAGAAATTCGGGACGAAGCCGTGCGTAATATTCAATTAAGTCAAACTAAAGAAAAGGATCGCTATGACCGAACCCATAGAGAGGTAAACTATAATGTAGGAGATAAAGTAAAAGTACGCACTGTGTTACGCCAGGTAGGTAAAAGCGACAAATTACAACCTAAGTACTTCGGTCCATATAGTATAATAGAGAAAAGGAATGACCTTAATTATGTAATCCAGTCGATTGGCGGAAGGAATCCTAAAACGGATGTTGTACATGTTTCTCGCTTAGCTCCGTATTACGATCAATTAGTAATTAATTAACTTATTTTTTTCAGATGATTGCTATTGTGTTGACTACTCTCCTATTTCTAACTGCAGTCAGTGCCGGAAAAGTCATCGATCATTCTCCTGTTACTCTTCAATCCTTGGACCACTCGGCCGGGCTCTTATATGAGAATTTGGGCAAATTATATTTGTCAAGTAATTATTGGAAGATTATCACTTATATCAACCTTACGGAGTATTTTGCGAAATTTGAACAACTTAGTAATTATACGGTAGATACAGAAGAAATTTGTAATAAGGATAATGAGTTACAAATTTTATGTTCGCAATTCCTATCCAGAACTAAAGTAGTTTTACATAAAGTATCGATTATGAAGGATATGATTCCCACTCTATTAGGTCATAAAAGAGTTAAACGTGGATATTTTAATTTCATAGGGGATATTTCTAAAACATTATTTGGCACATTGACTGAAGATGATGCGGCGCATTATGAATCTTCGATTGACAGCTTGGATAAAAAAACCAACGCAATAGCAGATCTTGTTCACAAACAAACATCGGTAGTTAAATCTGCCTTAGAGACTATGAATTCCACCGTAGGACACTTAGAATATAACGAGAAACTATTAGCGGACCAATTTCGGCAATTAAAGGTGAAAGTATTCACACTCTTAGCTCACTGAAAACCTTTACCACTTTAGAAAAGGAATTATATAACCATCTCTCTCTACTAACACTTCTAATTAGTCAGTACGAGTTAGAGACCCAAAATTTAATTAGTGTAATTTTAAACGCAAGAAAGGGCATTCTACACCCTCTCTTAATTTCTCCTTTAGCGATATTAGGTGAATTATCAAGAATAACACCACATATCCCTGAAGGCTTACAATTCCCTATTAAGGTTCAATCGGGTTCCGAAAATATTCTACTTAACATTATTCGACCTACATTTTATTTTCAAAAGAATAGACTAGTTTGTATTGTAAATATTCCTTTAGTTAGCGTAAATTCGTATCAATTATATAAGCTCACCCCCATACCTATTCACGTAAATCACAACAAATTTATTGTATTAAAAATTAAATACTTATTCTTAGGGGTTAATGAATTTAGAACCAATTATACATATACGGTTACAACAAGATGATATTAATACGCTAACGCATCTGAATAACCAAGAATTTATTTACGAAAACCAACAGCAAATTATATCTATTAGAGAGGAGTGCTGCGAAATTTTATTGATGCGAGCGTCAAGCGAAAATTTGCCTCATCAATGTAATAGATATATTACTTTGATAAATGCAACAAAATTTGAAAAACTTTCACAACCTAACGGTTGGTTATTTATAGCTCCCTTTAAGGAAAGGATAACAATCAGTTGCAATGGTTCAAATGTTGTTGCAGAAGAGACAATTACTGGTTCGGGCACAATTCTCTTGGAACCTAATTGCCAATTATTATCATCGTCTAGTCTTATAACTTCTAAAATTAGTTATAATAGTAGTCTAGTAGTAAACAATTTTAGTCCAAAACTACAACTCTTTAATTCAACCTTGGGACCGAGACACGATGTGAAACCAATTTTATTTGATCTCCCTGCTATAAAGCTAAAACTACTTAACCAAAGTAGATTCCCGGTAGTAGATGGTCAGCTGGACAAAGTTCTAAAAGACCTCGAAGCTATTCAGAAGACCCACGAATTTAAAACGACTTCTTCCATACATAACTACATACTTTATAGTATAGTTACAATAATCCTTACGGTGGCTATTGTAATTGTTGTTATCAGGAGGTGTAACAACCTAAATTGTGGACGACAGGTAGTTAATTCTGATATAAAACTACAGGCCTTTGAATCCGGAATAGTTGTACTACCGGATGGTAGAAAGTGTAAAATAAATCTGAGGTCTAGTCAAGATGATTAGTAATTTTTTATATATAAGCACATGTAGTATTGTGTTGTATGTCATTGAATTGTAATACATAATAGTAGGAGTATAATAATAGCTTTTGACGTTAGATAAGGATATCTGCACATATAAATAGTACTATAAAGTACATACCTATTATATATATACGTAGGTATAAATATTGTATACCCGTAGTAAGTAGTACTGGAAGAGTCAGCACCTTTTGTACAGGCTGCGTAGTTAAGAGGAACAGTTTGATAACAATATGTCCTACACCTCGGCGGCGGTAAATAAACAACCGTCAGCAAGGACGTTTCGTGGCAACTTATAAGCCAGCACATTTCTAGGGATTATTTTAATAGCTTTGTACACTTGGTATTTATTTATAGTAGGTAGATAAGTAGCTCAATTAGGCCTAAATATTATGTTGCTGTCAATGATTCTGCGAAATTTATTTTGTTTCATGAATCACGGTCGGAAAGGTACCCCTCCAACCCTAAGGACTGCCAAATGGTGAAGAATCGGACCAACTCTCTAATCAAATCTACCTGGATCGAGTAGGGTAGAATATAGTGGTCCCTTAAGTAGCTAACTATGGAGTATCGTATCGAGTGAGGCTACCTGAATTAAGTAGGGTGGCAAGAAAATCGATAGTACCGTAGTCTTGAAGCCCTGGGTGATGGCCGGCCTAACCAGTATAAGGAGCCGGATTCACCAGGAGTGTAAGGCCAAGGAGTTAAGGAGCAATAACGGCGCCCAGACTAGGATAGAATTTATTAAGACTAGATTCGGAAGTTATATTGTATTAACTAGCCTTAAGAGTAAGACATCAGTGTTGTGGCATGGACGTGTAAAACTTTAAATATGGTGTTAGTTCTAGGTAATTAGGTTTAAATGTAAAGTTAGATTAAGAAGTAGGATGAGTTCTTCTGGAATTGATTTGCGACTAACGGTACTTTACTTTTAGTAATTACGAGTAGTTATTAATCTGGTTTTTGTTTGAATTATCGAATGATCTTAAGATATGCCGGAGGCATATCGATCGAGGGGGAGAAATGTCGCAAATCAATTCTATAAAGTCAGCGGATTATTACTTCTTCCTGCGCATCTCATATTCGACAGGAAAGACGCGGTCGGTCTCCGGCGACGGCCGGTATTTGACCCGTGAGTCCGGAATTATATGAGGATCTCCGTGTCGTATTTATGTTAGAGCAGCGTCTTTTGGGTTGAATGTTCTGCGGATACAGGGAGGGGTGATAAAATGCTGATTATAGGTAAAGTAGTTTTAAACTAGATATAGAATAAAAAAAGGGAGTCCGCCTGTGGACAGGTTCAAGGGAAGTTGAGAGTGGTGAATAATAAAGATTTGGTATTACAGAATTGTGTTGTGTTTCCTTTGATTAGTCTACCTTTAGGATAGGAAGACGCTACAAGGTAGGTACACTTCTATTATTATTATTTTTATACTTATAATTAATAAGGGGTACCTGCTAAGAGAGTACTCCCTCTGAGCAAACCCCCCCCGTCACGATTAGGCCGTGACAATAGGTGACTTTAATTGGCAACCTCGTAGCCTGGACTTGTCACCAATGTATCAAACAATCAATTTTCTTTGGGGCTATCTTAAGAGTAAAGTTTTTAACAACAATCCAGCGTTTATTAAAAGGAATTAAAGTAAATTTATAAAGAGGAATGCAAAATATGTCACCAATCAAGAAGTAGACATCTTGATTCAAGCTTGGCCACCACCCCCTACAACAGACTATAGTTGGACGTTTATTGATGTCATTCTTGTTGGATAACGTGCCAAAACAGGCTTAGAGCATTTAAAGCTCTTGCTGTCCATGACTGAATCTCCTCGGTTAAGATTCTGATCCAATCTGCCTGCTCATATCGCTAATTTCTTTTTCGTCGATCTAACGCTCTTTCATGCTTAAAAATCGAACTATATTTATCTACATCAGATGAATCATCATTCATTTATTTACACCCTGTAGAACATTTTAGACCCCCAATTTTGTTAAACGTTAAAGTCCCTACTTTTATTATTAAACACGTTAATTATTTGACACATCTTTGCATCGATTCGAAACGAAACAAAAACCCCTCGAATAGTTAGTAAAACTTTATCAAAAATTTTTTTATCACACTCTGTCACAGACATCTTTTTCCTCAAAATTTCTTTTCACAAGCCAGTTTATCTTCACCGCCATCAACATTCTCACAACATAAATTACATTATCTTAGCGTATCAGCTTGTTGGTCGGACTTGGAGGTGCCCGGCTCAGATTGACTAGAAGTTGAACGCGACTCGATCGGATGCAGAGTCACGATGGATTGTCTCCTAGTAGGAGTAATCGGTTGAGCATGCAGGATCGCATACAACGGACCTGGAATTTCTTTGGAGGGACTAATTACAATACTGGGTTCGTCTTCCAATTGCATGCTGTTCTCAGCGGCAGAAGGAATCGTCGTTAAGAAACGCACAGTTAATCGACCAGGTGATCCTGGTGGTTCCACCTCGTCTTGTATGGCACATTGCCGCGTCAGCCTAGGTTTACTCCTCATCTTAGGAGGATCACTGGACGCGCTCGACCGCGACATCCTCCACGTGCTAGTCGAGGCTGTTGTCGCTGATCCAGATGAATCGTTTCTCGAACTCGATAGGTTAGAATCTTGAGATGTCTTCCTAGTAACCAACCAGGATGCGGCTCGTTTCTTCGGATCTAACAGACGTAGTGGAATTCCACAATGATTATTGTGCCTCCACGAATCGGATCTCGAAGAGCTGAAATTCTCGCTTGAAGACACGGAAGACGCTCTCTTGTGCTGCTTCTGTTGAATTTCCGCGATTTGATACGTGTATTGATCCGATCGTGGTCTGTGGCGAGGAGGTCTTTGCACGCAAAGTAACCATCGAGCTTTATTGAGGAGCCATTCACGTGTTTTAACATCTTGCCTCCTTTGCACTTGATTTTGATCACCTAACAATTTAGAATTGCAAGTGCAGGTTGGGAGATGATGATTTTGATTCTCCCTAGAAGATCTGTCGGCTAAACTATTGGTGTTAGCCGGAGTTTGGCGGTTACTAAAGTTAGAACTGTGTCTGCATCTGCCTATACCTCTCGTAACTCGACTCTCTTCGATAGCCTTGCAGATCATGACGCAGTCTTTTTTAAATTGTTTCGTCAAGATGGCGTATAAAAATGGGTTGCAGCACGAATTTAATGGCAGCACAAATACGGTGAATACCTTAGCTTGTTCCAGCGTAATCAATTGAAGACCAAAAGCTGCGGTTAACGAGAAGAATGCTATAGGTGACCAGCATAAAAAATCTGTAAACACCAATAAGGCCATCCGTTTAGCTATCCTCGAATCGTTCGTGTTCCACGCTTGAGATCCTCGAATAGCACAATACATCTTTAAATAACATCCCATTAATATCAAGAAGGCCACTCCGTTGATTAACATTAAGAAAACGACGTAGGTTAGACTGATGGCATCTTTAGTCTCGAACGGTAGGCATACTGCGAACTTTCTATAATCTGATACGTTAAATAGTGGTAAGAGAGCCATGACAACGGCGAAAGACCAGCCAAAAATCATTATATACCCGGCGTGTTTAAGGGACAACCTTTTATTTAAGTGCATCGCGTGAGTGATGGCATAATTCCTTTCTAGCGTGATTACGGCTAATGTAAAGACGGACAGCTCTGAGCTGAGGACTCCTAGAAACCCGGATAGTTGACATCCTGTTGACATCTGCCATGGTATCGCGTACATACGGAACTCACCGAGGGTGGAAGCGTCGACTACCGCCAAGAAGCCTGGATAACACAAAAAAAAATCATTAATTGCATCAAATATAGGTGTTTTATTCAAAATTATTGGAGTGATTTCAAGGACTGTGGGCTCGTAATAAACAGACAAAACATCGGTATTACCAAACACCACAACTTTGATTGATTACTCGGAACACGTGTTTCGAGAACGCATGGATTCTCGAAACACGTGTCCCGAGTTGTCGTGCCAAAATTATTAGATGAAAACAATCATTACAGCTGAAATCTGGCCTAACGACTCCTGTAATCCCTTTTTTAATGTAATTTTCTAAAAATTGGTCCCGTTTGATCACTGTTAAACAGGGTTGCCGTCCATTACCGCATATCTTCGGTCATGACTCTCATTTCAATACAATCACTTGCCTGAATCAGTATTTTCTTTTGCTGCTTCACAGGATCGAAATTATTTTCGGTTTAAAGCTCTTTCGCGACTGAAATTTGACCACCCGGTATAGTGGATCATAGTTATTCTAATCAGGGTTGAAATCCAGCCGAACGGCTCCTATAACTCGTTTATTGATATAATTCCTTGTACACATACACTCCCACGTCCTCACGTAGATAGTTGGCTGGTTCGTTTGACGTCTTTTAAAACAAGATGGTCGAAACGACTCCAATCAGGGCTAAAATCTGGCTTACTGATTTCCGTAACCCGGTGATTATTGTCATTCGTCGGTTAATCGAGTGCCAAGATAGTTTTACACTAGTTAATAGTCGATAGTTATTCCTATTACAGCCGAAATCCGATCTCACGACTTTAACTTGTCAGATAAAGACTTTCTAAGAGCTAACGACTGACGACCATGTCGATTATGAATTATCAGGTCAAAGTGAGAGTTCGGAAAGTAATGAAAGTGATAACGGGCAACAGCATTCTGGGCCAGAACAGAATTCAACAAGATTGGATGACGAAGATTGGTATGTCACATCAATCTTAGGAGGAACCACCAAACTTAGAATTTGAAGTACACAATATTGGACTAAAATATGAAGATGTAGATCCGTTATCTATAGAACACCTAGCAAATTTGTTCTTTTCCAACGAGTTTTTGAGCCTTTTAGTTGAAGAGACAAACCTTTATGCCGCCCCAAAAAATCCCCTAACGAGATCGTCTAGAATGATGACCAGATGGGTAGAGACTGATATAGTTAGATGAAATATTTTTCTTGGACTACTTTTGCATATGGGACCATGTGCACTATCATCTATTGAGCATTATTGGAGTCAAAATGTTTTATATAAAATGCCTTTTTTTAAATCTGTAATGAGTCGAAATAGATTCCAATTACTGTTGCGCTTTTGGCATTTTTCCGAGAATATTGTAACAATAGAAGATCGGTTATATAAAGTCAGACCAGTTCTCGATCACTTCAACAACCCCATGTTGTACCCGGATCGAAATCGATGCATCTATGATGAATCTATGGTTTTGTGGAGTGGAAGGCTATTTTTTAAACAATATATAAAATACAAGAAAGTAGTCCTGCAGTTGATGAATAATTTTTTAGATATGCTACAAAGAACATGACATCTAGAAAAACGTCCAAATCCAAAGACAATAGTGGCACAAAAACTGAAAAAGGGACAGTGCGTTTGGCGGAGAAGCACATCTGTGGTTGTGTGCAAGTGGAAGGATAAGCATGATGTCCTTACATTGTCAAACTCTCTTGAAGTAAGACACAGAAACGAAGTCACAAAACACATTAAATCTTTAAAATTTAGAGAACTTCTGATTATATCTCTAATTGGAAATACAATGCCAAGAAGCTCTAAAGAACCGAAGCAAAAGGAATTTTATTACTTGGAAAACATACCTCCCACAGAAAAAAAAAATTATGACCAACAAGAGCCTGCCGTGTTTGCACCACCCAAAAGAAACGTCGGGAAACAAACAACTCGTGTTGGGCGCCGAAAAGTTATTCTGTAAAAACAAGACGTGGTGGGCATCTGCAAGCAAACTACCAACCACGAGTTATCTCGTGGTTGGCAGTCAACGTGTTACCAGTTAAAGCATTTGCTGTTTATGACTGCATTTCTCAATTACCTGCCTGAATCCTTCATATTTCTTTTACGGAAGAATGGAAACTATTTTAGGTTTAAAGCTCCTTCGCGATTAAAATCCCACCTGTTGCCTCTGGTAACCTGTTCACTGACGTCATTTCCATACACGTGTACGTCCACGTCCTCCAAACTGGTCTCCTATGTATGTGGCTATCCCCCTCTACACCCCCCTCCCCCCTCCCCCACTGACTAAAATCCGACTTAAGGATACCCGTAACCCGTTAATTCTTACCATTCCTGCTTAATCGTGTGCCAAGATAGATTTATGCCCGGTTTCTGAAACGTCAGGTATCGGACGATTTAACAAAGATAGCAGATAAGCTGCCTGACGTTTCAGAAACCGGGCATTAGAATAGTTAAAATTCTGAGCGTCAATGACCGCCTACCTTCGGTTGATTTTCACTCCATTTCAATCCACCTGCTCGATCGCTAAATTGCTTTGTTTTACAAAATTAAAACTATTACGAGTCTGACCTAGTTTTACAGATGAAATTCGACTTAATTAACAATCTAAGACTATCATTTGGTCTAATAGAATAGAAATTATTATCGATGTGACGACCTTCTGGGTCTGAAATTTGCCCTAACAATACACGTTTGCCTATTAATAAGTGGGATGAAAAGTTCGTAGGCTGACACATAGATGGCGCTATTTTCAGTTAGCTCTAACCTTCAAAAGATACGCGTACAAATTTGACAGCTGTCGGGCTATTAGTTTGTCAGATATAGCATTCTGAGTGAGGCAACTTTTGTTAGTTTGGAAAAAATGGATAAATAGGAATTTAGAGTGTTAATAAAGCATTGATTTTTGGCGAAAAAAAAACAAAATTTTGAAGCCAAGGCTTGGCAACCGTTGATAAGTGGTTTGCTAAGTTTAAACGAGGCGAAATGAGAAGTGAGGACAATGCACGTGTGCGTAATTGATCGAGATAGCTGAGATTCTAAAGATATTAAAGGAATGTGTTGGCCATATCATTTCAACCCAACTGTTATATGGTTATTATCCAGTCTAATCGATCATGGTTAACCCAATTAGAAATGAAATCTAACCTAATCACTCCTGTAATCCGTCTATAACAGGCAGAACGATTCCTATAGCTCCGAAAATTGGCTCCAATTCGATCGTAGTTAACATTTAAAGCACAAACCGTCCATGATCGCATCTCTTCGGTTAAAACTTTCAGTCCAATTTGGCCTAACAACCCACAGTTGCCTTTTGCATGATGATCACTCAGTATAACGGACCAGATCTCCCATAACCTAGTTGTTGATGTCTTTTGTTCAAGAATTCAAGATTCTACTTCTGTAGCAAGAGATCCAGTGACGAAATTCAAATTAGATCTGTACATGGGGCTTGTTGGGTTGAAGTGTTTAGTGTTCTACTTCTGCACCAATTGCTCCAGTGAAGAAATTCAAGTTTGATCTGTACATGGTTATCACTTGATCTAGCCGACTAAAGTTACGCTAATCAGGCATGAAAGCCGGCTTCAGAACTCATCTAACTTGTTTATAGCAAGTCATTTCCAAAAAAATTATCTCCCCATACCTTGATGCTTGGAAAAATTTATCCTAGTGTGGAAAATTGTAGTTTGTCTGTGGGTTGCAACCTGTTCGCTTGAAATAAACTAACGTTTCGTTACCTGAGTTTGTTCTTAATTAATCGTAACAACCTTTCGTTGGTCGTAGTGTGGTCTTAGCATCTTAACACCTCAATTCTATTGGGAAATGGTTGTGAGCGAATTTTGATTCAAAATAGGTTTTGTTATTTCATTTTATTCTTGTTTAATACTGACAAAATTTATAAAAAATCTGTGATAGTGACCTCAGCTTCAAAACAATTGCAATTGAAAATTATTGTATAAGATTGGGAGGTGGGGGAAGAGCTGGCAAGGATTTCAAGGACATGGATAGTAGGATGTCTCAGCGAGTGAGAGGTGACTGCATCAATAATCATTTTTTCGAAATTAATCCTGATCCTGGATCCTGATAACATTTATTGAACTACCTAACTCTTTCTGAGTCGGTTGTAGTGTGGCCCAAACGTCGTTGGTACTTTGTTGTTATCGTTTTGTTACCTCACTTTGTCCTCGTTTAATCGTAATGATCCTGACAACATTTATGAAACTACCCATGACAGTGACTCTTAGCTTGTCTACCATTCCCCTAGTCGATCGTAGGGTTGTCGGTTTTAGCTTAGTAAAACACATTTAAACAAGGAATCAGTGTTAGAGTGAAGAACCACGATTTCAAGACAAAATTATTGTGTAAGGGAGAAGGTGGGTGAGGATTTTGAAGGATGTCGATGATAGAATCGCCCAAAAAAATTAATTTAACAAATTTTATCGGTTTTTATTTTTGTTTAATCTTAAAAAAAAATCTTACCTAAGTATATACCCATACAGAAATCAGCGGCAGCTAAATTGCAAACCAGAAATCTCGGCACATCCATTTTACTCCTGGAAAATATCAGAACGAAAACGACGGTACCGTTGCCCAACATGGCGCAAAGGAAGACGATCCAAACACCGCATCTTAACGTCCACCAATCGAACAAATCCTGGCAAGGTAGGAAGGGTCCAGGAAGCGGCAAACATTGTATCCTACCCGGAGCGATTTCGTTGTCGAGAATTTTGACTACATCATCTTCGGTGTACTCATCTATGGCAGAACCGAAATTTTCCGGGTAAGTAACATCTGTCCCCTGATTCTTCCACCAAATTTTAAAATCTGATCCTAATTTTTCTGATACGTTTTCTGTTGAAATATATACAATAATAGTGAGTGCTACCGTTTTTTGCTACGTGAGTGTTATTCTACCTACTAGATTTGGGATTTTAGATTTATTTAAGCTAAAGAATGGGGGAATTAGTTACCGTAATAAGGGAATAAATTGGTAGAATTCCACAGACTCATATCGATCTCACTCGGTTTAGGAAAGATTACCAAATCCTGGACTTGCGGAGGCGAACTCGGTGGTACCAGAGGTAAAAAAGCACAACAATGATAAGCGTATGCTAAGACTAAACTCTGTATTTTCGGAAAAACTTCAGGTGGTGGGAAGACCTTTAGATTAGGATTGTTAAAGGTCTTAATATGGAGGAGGTTCTTCAAACCTTTATATGGTAAATCAGGGAATATATTATTTCCAAGATTCCTGCAATAAAATTTGTTTAACATGTTTAAATGAAAATATAGAGGGCGTTACTTACAAGTCTTGTAAATTTGGTACTGAAGTGAAAGCGTCTTGATGAATGTAAGATATCCGATTACTTTCCAGGTCCCTAGAAAAGAGATACTGTATCTGGTAGAGAATCAAAAGTTTATATCAATGATGTTAATTTGGTTTTTTGATCATAGGTTTCCTCTTGGATACTTACAGCACTTGAAGCTTTGATAAACCAGCGAAGGAATCTTGAGGGATGTATTCGATTTCATTGTTAGATAAAAGGAGATCGTGCAATTGGGACATCCCACGAAACGGTCTGTCTTTTAATGAGTGAATTTTGTTGCTTGCTAAATCGCTACAAAAGTATTAGCCAAGTTTTTATAACAAGATAAATGGACCTCGTTTATTACTTACAGTACTCGCATATCCTTGCAGTTATATAAGTCAGGTACCGATTTTAATTTATTGGACTTGAGATCACTGGAAATTGATCAACAAATAGCGGTAAATACATTAGGATAAAGATGACCATACTAACTTACAGACTCCTTAATCGTGGACAGCTATAGCACAGCGTTGATGGTACTGAAGTGATGTCCGCTCTGTCTAAGCGGAGGATTTCTAAAGCGCTTGTTCCGTTCAAACTGGGAAACGTTGATAAGCCCCTGGCGTCTGATAATATCCTGAAAGATTAGTATTGTTTAATATGGTTAAAATGAGTTTTTTTTTTAAGAAAAAACTGCTAGAAATTCAAATCAGGAGGCTTAGTTGTAATTAGTTGACGGTTTAAAGTCGGTAAGTTGCAATAAGTTTGTTCCTGGCGCCCTAATCAATGTGCTAATTGCACACCTACCTATAAAACTGTTAGAAATCAAAGCCAGAGAGCTGAAACAAGTCTCTTCTTCTTAATTGCGCAATTAGGGCGGGGGGGAGGGGAGGGGGGCAAGTGCGGACCAGAAAAGCATAAAGTTACATTCGCTTACCGGTTGTGGGGATTGTGTGTTTTAGACTGAAGTAACAATATACCAGTGAAAACTGTGAACCTTCTCCTACCTTTCGGCGAACGACTTAGAATTCTTTATACAATAGTTTACTGAAAAAAAAAGTATATATGCCCGTGTGTTCCTGATACGCACTTGCCCCACACCACGGGGTAAGTGCGTAATTGAATACTATAGGCACTAGTGAAAGCACAGCCAGCAGAGAGGGGCATCAGCGTAAAGTCCATATTTTAAATGTCACAAAAACTTTATACAATTGAAATTACTCCACAAGAAAACAAAACATTTATTGAGAACTGTAAATACATTCTGACGACAGTAAAACATAGAAAACAAGAAAACTTATTCTAAAATATAATTGTCAAAAAACACCTAGAATATGTATTCCCCGCGGCGACCAGGAGTTGGAGAAGGCAAAATGGCGATTATTGAGCTATCTAGCACTTCGCTTACATCTTCTGCAGATGGTGCGATGAACACGGTGGCAGATGGCAGAGTCTTCTTTTTGCGTAAAAAACGGACAACAGGTTCCAGCCCGTTTAGTGCTGTTATTTCTCCAACATAGTACCTTTTGGTCTTCTTCATACAGAACTGCACTAGAACCCAGTCTCCAATTTTCCTCTCTTCCACACGTCTCTCAAGGATCCTTGTATCTATTTCGTCTTTTTCAGAATTTTCAATCATTGTTGTTAGATCCTCGTTACTCGACGAATCTGCAAATTGAATTTCTGCTTCTAGATCCTCCGGCAGTGACTCATTTTCTTGCTCATCTGTATCTCTTTTCTTTGAATTTTTTTTCCCTTTTTGTCGCTTTCTGTTTTCATCTTGTTCCATTAATTTTTGTTCTTGCTTCTTCGGATGTTATTATTTCTGCTCCCGCGCAGATTCTCCTCTTCTTCTGTTTCTCTGTAGATCCCCGTTTGATGCGAGATAATAACAGGTCTTCAAAAGAAATCGAAGGCTCTTTAGGCAAAGGCTTCTCAAAGGCAAAAGCTGACTCATAATGAGATGTAGAGGAAATCACTGCTGGGGGTTCTGTTTCTGCTGGTTCTTCAATAGTTGAATTCTTCCAGCGTTGCAAGGCATCCGGATCATACATGTCTTCAGAAATCACTGACTTGTCGAGAGGAAAAATTCCAGCTTTCTTAAACCATTTGTAATAACCACTGGTGGAATGTCCATCCATATTTGGCCAATTATTTTGGAAAATTCGGCTTTAGGCAGCTTTACACCTATGTTCTTTCTTTGCCATGATACTAGAGCAGGATCCCATTTATTTTTTATGGCTTTCATAACGGTCAGATCTAAAGGCTGCAGAATATGGCTGCTATGTGGCGGAAGTTTTATGATGGTGATGTCTGCATTCTCAGCCTTTTCTATTACCGCGAGACTGATGTGGGTAACATGACCATCATAGACGAGAAGGACTGGTCTCTCTTGTGCAATTGCCTGAACGAATGCTCCTTCTATATACCTTTCAAAGATATCCGACTGCATCCATCCATTTGGCGATGCAGCGTAGGTTGTCCCAGGATATGCAAAATCGGATATCATATGTGTCCATAACTGCTTTCCTTTGAAAATGATCAATGGGGGAGCTTTCGCTCCACTAGCACTACAGGCAAACAGAACGGTGGTATTTTCTCTACCAGGACCAGCAGTTGTTCTTGTTGATTTTGCGCCTTTCTGACCAACTACTCTTGTTTTAGACGGATCCGCGCAAAAGCTCGTCTCGTCCAAGTTCCAGATTAACTGAGGTTTATCAGCAATCCCCAATTTATCAATAGTTTCTTTGAATAATGTGAAATACTGATTGATGAGGAAGGGATCAACACTTCTCCTTCTAGCTACCTCAACATTTTCTGGCTTCTTTATTGACAAGTTTTGCCTCCTCATAAATGCTATCAGCCAATCTTTGTTGGGTATACCATCCTTAAATGGTGTTTTTATTTTGTTTGATTTCACGTATTCTCCCACCAAATCCATAACCTCTTTCCTGGACAGACCGAATCCATATTTTTCAAGCTTGCTCAAATATTCAGCTAGTTTGGTTTCATCTTGGATTGACAGAGCAGTTGGCCTGTCAAAAGTTGAGCTTAATTTTCCACGTCGTCCTTTGATATGATCTATTAACGTATTTAGAGGTATGTTGTATATTTTGCTGGCTTGGGAAACGGTTCGCCGGCCGATTTTAACTTCGTTCACGGCTTCAAGAAGCTGATCTTGCGTGTAAGCTTTTGCCCTCTCACTTGTTCTTTTATACGTTCTCACCATCGTTCAAAATTTCTGAAACGTAATATAAAAGAAATAAGCATGGCAGTCAGGAGGGGCATGTGGTGCAATGAAAGGGGGCAAATGCGGAGCGCTCCGCACTTGCCCCACCAACCTACTACGCAGTAACCCCTTCTAGTGAATTTAGCGAGAAAGTGCGTAGTAGCTTGTTTTCAAGCACAGATTGATTTTTAAACAGACGTACTTCGACGAACTGAGGCATGCATACAAAAAGAATAGTACGTACCAAAAATCAGCAATGTGCATGTAGAATTTCATGGGCAGCGGGCAATTTTGGAACAGGGCGTCGACTTCCATCCACTAAGTTTCGAGGTGTGCCGAGCAACAACAATGTTTGGTGATTTCATATGTTGCACAAGTGGCGCCAGCTACTCGCCACGGCCAGAAAATAACTCAAATAGGATGCGGTTTTAACAGAACTCTTCAATAAGTACCCGCTGCTAAGTAACAATAATACATCTACGCACTTGCCCCGATCACGCACTTGCCCCCCCTTGCCCTATTTTATAAAAATTCCATGGTGTCAAGTCAGAAGATATGGCCAACCAATCAGAGTCAAAATTTGTGGAAATTATATGATCAGGAAAACCCTGGTTGAAGATTTTGGTTTTGAAATAAAAGACAATCATATAATGTTCAATTTTTTGTTACCCAATTCTTGTTTCCATTGCAAATAGTCTGTTTCCTCAAACTGGGCTTTTGTTAATTAAACCTTATCAGGACTATAATGTTTTGTACTGGTTTGATCCTATTGCTATGGTAGTTGAGTACTCAGGAGCACTGAAAGTGCTTTATAGTACCGTGAATTCAGGTGACTCGAGACAATTCTCACATTCACTCGACGATATCTATGAAAAAATTTGTCAAATCTTTAAAGTATTGCTATCAGGTTTCGAGTTAAGATATTAAATTTGACTCCTGGCCTCGATACCTATTTCTCCACTCAAGTTAGAAACTGTTGTTTGGCTAACAGGACGTAGAACTACAAAACTTAAATCTAAATTTAATAAACAAAAAAATTAAATATCGACTGAAAATGTATGCCTGCCTCTTCTCGCTGAAGTCTTCTGATGTATTTGAGCTCTCTTGAGTAGAATCGCAGTCTGAAAGACTTATTTTTCGTTTCTTTTTGGATCGTGGACGTTTTGACGTTGATGCTATCAATTTGTCTTGATTTTCTTAACCTTGAACTTCCTCTGTTTCTTCCATGTTTGTTACGCTGACACCCGGACTGACAATCAGCTTTTCTTTTGGGACTTTTCAAAAAATTCATCAAAAATATTTGAAAGGCAAACCCTGGTTGAAGATTTTGGTTTTGAAATAAAAGACAATCATATAATGTTTAATTTTTCTTACCCAATTCTTGTTTTCATTGCAAATAGTCTGTTTCCTCAAACTGGGCTTTTGTTAATTAAACCTTATCAGGACTATAATGTTTTGTACTGGTTTGATCCTATTGCTATGGTAGTTGAGTACTCAGGAGCACTGAAAGTGCTTTATAGTACCGTGAATTCAGGTGACTCGAGACAATTCTCACATTCACTCGACGATATCTATGAAAAAATGTGTCAAATCTTTAAAGTATTGCTATCAGGTTTCGAGATAAGATGTTAAATTTGACTCCTGGCCTCGATACCTATTTCTTCACTCAAGTTAGAAAATTCAATTTCGATTGAAACTGTATGCCTGCCTCTTCTCGCTGAAGTCTTCTGATGTATTTGAGCTCTCTTGAGTAGAATCGCAGTCTGAAAGACTTATTTTTCGTTTCTTTTTGGATCGTGGACGTTTTGACGTTGATGCTATCAATTTGTCTTGATTTTCTTAACCTTGAACTTCCTCTGTTTCTTCCATGTTTGTTACGCTGACACCCGGACTGATAATCAGCTTTTGTTTTGGGACTTTTCAAAAAATTAATCAAAAATATTTCAAATGCCAACCCTGGTTGAAGATTTTGGTTTTGAAATAAAAGACAATCATATAATGTTTAATTTTTTTCTTATCCAATTCTTGTTTTCATTGCAAATAGTCTGTTTCCTCAAACTGGGCTTTTGCTAATTAAACCTTATCAGGACTATAATGTTTTGTACTGGTTTGATCCTATTGCTATGGTAGTTGAGTACTCAGGAGCACTGAAAGTGCTTTATAGTACCGTGAATTCAGGTGACTCGAGACAATTCTCACATTCACTCGACGATATCTATGAAAAAATGTGTCAAATCTTTAAAGTATTGCTATCAGGTTTCGAATTAAGATATTAAATTTGACTCCTGGCCTCGATACCTATTTCTTCACTCAAGTTAGAAAATTCAATTTCGATTGAAACTGTATGCCTGCCTCTTCTCGCTGAAATCTTCTGATGTATTTGAGCTCTCTTGAGTAGAATCGCAGTCTGAAAGACTTATTTTTCGTTCCTTTTTGGATCGTGGACGTTTTGACGTTGACGCTATCAATTTGTCTTGATTTTCTTAACCTTGAACTTCCTCTGTTTCTTCCATGTTTGTTACGCTGACACCCGGACTGACAATCAGCTTTTCTTTTGGGACTTTTCAAAAAATTCATCAACAATATTTCAAAGGCAAACCCTGGTTGAAGATTTTGGTTTTGAAATAAAAGACAATCATATAATGTTTAATTTTTTCTTACCCCATTCTTGTTTTCATTGCAAATAGTCCGTTTCCTCAAACTGGGCTTTTTTTTATTAAACCTTATCAGGACTATAATGTTTTGTACTGGTTTGATCCTATTGCTATGGTAGTTAAGTACTCAGGAGCACTGAAAGTGCTTTATAGTACCGTGAATTCAGGTGACTCGAGACAATTCTCACATTCACTCGACGATATCTATGAAAAAATTTGTCAAATCTTTAAAGTATTGCTATCAGGTTTCGAGTTAAGATATTAAATTTGACTCCTGGCCTCGATACCTATTTCTTCACTCAAGTTAGAAAATTCAATTTCGATTGAAACTGTATGCCTGCCTCTTCTTGCTGAAGTCTTCTGATGTATTTGAGCTCTCTTGAGTAGAATCGCAGTCTGAAAGACTTATTTTTCGTTTCTTTTTGGATCGTGGACGTTTTGACGTTGACGCTATCAATTTGTCTTGATTTTCTTAACCTTGAACTTCCTCTGTTTCTTCCATGTTTGTTACGCTGACACCCGGACTGACAATCAGCTTTTCTTTTGGGACTTTTCAAAAAATTCATCAAAAATATTTCAAAGGCCAACCCTGGTTGAAGATTTTGGTTTTGAAATAAAAGACAATCATATAATGTTTAATTTTTTCTTACCCAATTCTTGTTTTCATTGCAAATAGTCTGTTTCCTCAAACTGGGCTTTTGCTAATTAAACCTTATCAGGACTATAATGTTTTGTACTGGTTTGATCCTATTGCTATGGTAGTTGAGCACTCAGGAGCACTGAAAGTGCTTTATAGTACCGTGAATTCAGGTGACTCGAGACAATTCTCACATTCACTCGACGATATCTATGAAAAAATTTGTCAAATCTTTAAAGTATTGCTATCAGGTTTCGAGTTAAGATATTAAATTTGACTCCTGGCCTCGATACCTATTTCTTCACTCAAGTTAGAAAATTCAATTTCGATTGAAACTGTATGCCTGCCTCGTTTGATAACGAGTGGCTTTAGTCGTGTTATTATTTCTCTATCCTATATTTCCTCTATATCAGGCAATCCTGGGAAAACATAAATATTTTTAAGACCTGAACTTTTTCTTAAAAATTTACAAACCTGACCTCCAGGATTTGACCAATGAATTTTTTCAGGGTTTTATTTACTTGAGCGCTGAAGGGAAACTCCGCGAGGATGAACTCTCCTATTTGAAGATTATTTAAATCGACAGATTCTTCTTGGGCATGGTTCTCGTTTCTTTGTGGATCGTGGACGTTTTGACGTTAATGCTACCGATTTGTCTTGATTTTCTTAACCTTGAACTTTCTCTGTTTCTTCCATGTTTGTTATGCTGACACCTGGACTGACAATCAGATTTTGTTTTCGGAGTTTTCGAAATTTCGACTCAGTTTCTTTGCTGCAACTTCTTCAAAAGTATTTTAAAGGCATTATCGATTATAGCATTGTCTGGTTGAGCAGGTGCAACGTTGCCATCGGATGGAAGTCTTTTCAAGACCATATTTCGGTCAGTCGGATAAATTCCACTTCCCTTAAAACCAGCCTGAAGATTCTGGCAGGTTTTACCATTTTCATCAAGTTTTTGAAGACACTGCTTTATCAGCCTAGGAAAAACATCCTTCCCTTGATCGTAAGCTTCCATTTTAAAAGACAGTCACGCCAAGTCGATTTAAGTGGTTTGAAATAAGCGACATCTAATGATTGACAAACATGAATCGCATTCGGGGGAAGCAAAATGAATTCTATATTGTATTGTAGACAGATCTGAATAACATTTATGCTTTGGTAGCTAGCAAGATTATCTGCAACGAGAGCTTTTGGTTATTCTATCGAAAAGTTTTTAAAATACTTCAATGCAACGTTTAAGAACCAATCTTCAAACAATGTTTCATTGAACCAACCGGACTTCCGGCAATTCCAACCACACCCTAGAAATAGTTTTAAACAACCAATTGCTTCGTTCATCTCGTAAGGATTGCGGATTATTGCCTTATTGAAACGAAAGAGCCTGGAAGTCTGTGCCTGAGAGCACTTCACTAAATTCAAACTGTTTATTTTGAATGTTGCTCTGGAAGAGGCACTCCTTTTGGGGACGGCCAACGATGACTCAGATTCAACTATTTTCGTCAAAATCGAGACCAGATATATTCAAAACACGTTCAAGACAATATCAGGAAGCTTAATAGTAGCTCGAATTGTGATTTGGTCGAGGTCGGGGGCCTCCCCTTGTTTGCGGGTCCTGCTGGAACTTCTATATTTGTTTAAGTAAGAGATATCATGTTCTGCATTTAAGATTCTGTTTTCAAGATCTTCTAATCACATTCCCACAAAAATCTAAGTAAGAATTAGGCGCAAAATGTTCATGGAGGAATTCCCCCCTCTCCTCCTCCATTACGTCCTCGGGATTATGGAACTTTAGAGATGTAAGAATCCCTAACGTCTTCTTGAGAGCACCAGTAACCCACCCATCATCTATCAGCAAATTCACTACAAACACATTTTCAATTCCTCGCATGTAGTTGGCTGGAAAATTTGTTTCCATTTCATTTGTATTTATCTGCGTAGCATATAAGTTGCTATGGAATCCAATCCAGTCAAGCAATTCTTCAGGAAACGTGCACAAAAAGACATTAACAGGATGCTCAACACCAGCTCACTAAACCAGTTGACATATGTTCCAGTAGTACAGCACCCAATCCATCATTATCATCAAATAAAGCGGAGTCATTTTTTTTTGCAACAGAAGGCGTCATAAGAGTTATATTGACAGGGCGGTTTAGGATTGAGTCAGCTAATTTTTAAATTGTTGGTTACGTGGACTAACCAGTAGGACGTAAAGGGTTTTAACCAGAAAATTTTCAAAATTAATTTTGACAACCAGTTTGTACAGAAAGCTACATATTACTTTCCAGTTCGCGAACAAAATTCATTTGGATTATCTGTGGAGTTGGAATAAGAAGGAAATGGTTGGTTGGTCGTGCTGTTATGTATTATGCATGAAACGTGACCCAAGCTAGTTCTTCAAGCGTCTGAAGAAACAAGTCAAAATCGCCACAATTTAAAAATGTCCCCAATGAAACATTGGCACTAGATTATCGTCCACAACAAAATCAGCTAGCTTAAGGGTTGGAAAAGTGTAACCATTTTTCATCGTGCAAACCAAGCATACCAACTATCAATCATAATCCATAATAGATGTAGATTCTATAAGTATTGTTTCTGCCAATCATTAATGACTGTAAATAATCAGTTTTCTTCAGATCTTGCATCAGTTCTGACGTTGCTAATTGATTTTAATATTGTTAGGTATCACATCAACTAAATAGAAGTAATTCGATTGAATAAAGACGATATTGGAAGTAAAAAGGACTTTGCTTAACCTGATTTTTTTTTGTAAATTGTAAAACTGTAAAATTAAATTTATTTCTACGATATCTACTACAGTAGACCATCCTTAATTGGATGAATCCAACACTAATAAGAGTACTTCTCCAATAAACAGGATCCAGGGATTTATATAAATTGAAAAGGTAGACGTTGTCGCAATAAGTTACAAAACATGCCCTAATTGAAAATTTTTACGTCGAATCCTTCTTGACGTAACTCCCACGTACGAAAGCAACTTAAGGGCAAAGGTACAAGCGGGGAATTAGGATGCAGGAGCACAAACAAGGCGTGGGCGATGTTAATGGGGCTTCGCATCTCGAGGAACATAATACTTGCAGATTTCGTAGCTGCGGCAGGTAGGAGAAGGCGTGGGCGTCGACAGCTACCAGCGGATTTCCCTTCAGTTCCAAGAGGACGAGGGCTGGCGTACGCTGCAGCAGGCCGCAGGGGATAAATTTGATGCGATTACCCGATATTGACCTGTAACAAATACGGGACGTAATGGGGTGTTATCTACCGACATTATGTTGTTTATCGATAGGATGATTGTATTTATAGGTTTAGTTTTGTCCGTATTGGAACGGTGTTATCTTTAAAGACGAAGAAAACGATGACGATTTTTTGTATTTAAGGAAGTATTGAATTGTGACGGTTTGATTAAACTAAATAAATGTCAAAACCGTTTGTCCCTATCACTCACAACAACCTTTTCTTTGATATTTTAGGCGAAGTGTAAATGTGTGGTCTTCATTTCTTTAATAGTATTTGATATAGTTGGGAAGGAGGAAGCTTAAACTGTAGAGCCTTAAACTACCTAATGGACGTGAAATAATATTAATTCAACTGGAGGAGGTCTTTCAATTTATGAATGGTACAAAAGCTTCTAAGAAGGTCAAAATAAAAATCGTCATTGGAGAGGATATTGACGGCCCTCCACAACATCACAAGAAAAGTGGAGGAGTCACTAATGGCAAAAGAAATAGCCCTTCGCGCTTTTCTAGATGTAGAGGGTGCTTTTGATAACACCTCCTTCGAGAGCATAGAAATGGCGGGCTTTTGCCAAAGGGTTTCTCACGTCGAAGGCTGAATGGACTAAAGCCATGCTACAAAGTCGACGAATAAGTGCTACGCTAGGATCAGAAACCGCTACAATCAGTGCCAGCAGAAGATGGTCCCAAGGAGCTCCTCTATAGAGGAAAAAGTTTTAGCTTCAGGAATGAAGCTAAACACTTGGAGGTTATGTTGGACAGTAAACTGTCGTGCAACCTCCATATCAATTACTTATAGAAAATTGCCATAAAGGCATCGTTAATTTGTCGAAGGTTGCTCGGTAAGTCCTGGGGTCTCAAGCCTCAAATGATCCTATACGGAAATTATAAGACCCATGATCACTTATGCTGGTTTGGTATGGTGGCCAAAAACAATACAGAAACCTGTACAATAACAGCTTCAACAAATCCGAAGACTCCACTGCAACGCTAGAAGTAGGTACTGCTGGGAATCTACACCCACAAACAGACTATATCAAGTGTCCTATCTCGGGACACACTTACGGGATTAAAATCCGGGGATATTAGAGGACGCCTTTAAAATCCTTGAAGATCCCAACATCAACTACCTAATTCATATTGCAAAGGACAAGATCCCCATGCAATACAATTTCGACCAACCCTACAAAGTGATCATCGAAAGCCGTACTAATAATGAAACACAGGGAAATTTCCCTTACCGATTTAATTGAAACTTGATGGGTTTGTAGACTGATGCAATGTAAGAACAACGGTTAACTTTCATAGATGCCAAATCGCCCGTTTTCGGGGGTGGGGCGCCCTAAACCCCTGGTGTATTTATCCAGCAAATATAAATGATAAAGTTAAAAAATACGGGGGTGGGTATTGTGTCTGGAAAACAAAAACTATCACAGGAACTAAGGAAGTGATCAGCAAAATTTCGATCTAAAAGAATGTGCAAGAGTATCAGTTCGTAAAGCGACCTGGAACAGCTCTTAAAAATTCGATTAGATGGGGTCACCCCGTGGCATCGGCATTTTATTTTTGTCAATCGAAAAAGGGGCACAAGAGAAAGGGAGGAAGACAGCAAAATTGTATAAAATAAGTTTATCATAACTGGAAACAACAAAATTGAAATAATATAAAACAAACCCAGAATGATCTGGAACAGTTCCTAAGAGATTAATTTTTTAAACAGGACGAAGACAGGAGACGGCGGGGGAGCTGGCAATGAAATTTTATTTTGGTCAATTGATTTCGTGATAGATACAAAGTAGAAAAGGTACGAAAGAAAACAAAAGAGCAAGCAGTGGCAAGGCCAGTGTCGGTCGAAACGTAATTGCTCAATTTGGCATTTCTTTATCCTTGAAGCAAGTTGAAGAGCGTTAGAATCGTCAAATTAGTCTACAAACCCACCAAGTTTCATTTAAATCGGTGAGGGACACTTCCCTGTGTTTTCTTGTGAGTGGGCTTCCGATGAACCTCAGCTCAAAAGAGAAACCCTGGGTCAGTTCCTAAGAGATTAATTTTTAAACAGGACGAAGACAGGAGACGGCGGGGGAGGTGGCAATGAAATTTTATTTTGGTCAATTGATTTCGTGATAGATACAAAGTAGAAAAGGTAAGAAAGAGAACAAAAGGACAGGCAGTGGCAAGGCCAGTGTCGGTCGAAACGTAATTGCTTAATTTGGCATTTCTTTATCCTTGAACCAAGTTGAAAAGCGTTAGAATCGTTAAATTAGTCTACAAACCCACCAAGTTTCATTTAAATCGGTGAGGGACACTTCCCTGTGTTTTCTTGTGAGTGGGCTTCCGATGAACCTCAGCTCAAAAGAGAAACCCTGGCATGGTACACGGACGGCTCTAGAATAGAAGGAGTGGGGACGGGCATCAGGGTCAGTTCCTAAGAGATTAATTTTTTAAACAGGACGAAGACAGGAGACGGCGGGGAGGTGGCAATGAAATTTTATTTTGGTCAATTGATTTCGTGATAGATACAAAGTAGAAAAGGTAAGAAAGAGAACAAAAGGACAAGCAGTGGCAAGGCCAGTGTCGGTCGAAACGTAATTGCTTAATTTGGCATTTCTTTATCCTTGAACCAAGATGAAGAGCGTTAGAATCGTCAAATTAGTCTACAAACCCACCAAGTTTCATTTAAATCGGTGAGGGACACTTCCCTGTGTTTTCTTGTGAGTGGGCTTCCGATGAACCTCAGCTATAAAGAGAAACCCTGGCATAGTACACGGACGGCTCTAGAATAGAAGGAGTGGGGACGGGCATCAGGGTCAGTTCCTAAGAGATTATTTTTTTAAACAGGACGAAGACAGGAGACGGTGGGGGAGGTGGCAATGAAATTTTATTTTGGTCAATTGATTTCGTGATAGATACAAAGTAGAAAAGGTAAGAAACAGAACAAAAGAGCAAGCAGTGGCAAGGCCAGTGTCGGTCGAAACGTAATTGCTTAATTTGGCATTTCTTTATTCTTGAACCAAGTTGAAGAGCGTTAGAATCGTCAAATTAGTCTACAAACCCACCAAGTTTCTTTTAAATCGGTGAGGACACTTCCCTGTGTTTTCTTGCGAGTGGGCTTCCGATGAACCTCAGCTCAAAAGAGAAACCCTGGTATAGTACACGGACGGTTCTAGAATAGAAGGAGTGGGGACGGGCATCAGGGTCAGTTCCTAAGAGATTAATTTTTTAAACAGGACGAAGACAGGAGACGGCGGGGGAGGTGGCAATGAAATTTTATTTTGGTCAATTGATTTCGTAATAGATACAAAGTAGGAAAGGTAATAAAGAGAACAAAAGAGCAAGCAGTGGCAAGGCCAGTGTCGGTCGAAACGTAATTGCTTAACTTGGCATTTCTTTATCCTTGAACCAAGTTGAAGAGCGTTAGAATCGTCAAATTAGTCTACAAACCCACCAAGTTTCATTTAAATCGGTGAGGAACACTTCCCTGTGTTTTCTTGTGAGTGGGCTACCGATGAACCTCAGCTCAAAAGAGAAACCCTGGTATAGTACACGGATGGTTCTAGAATAGAAGGAGTGGGGACGGGCATCAGGGTCAGTTCTAAGAGATTAATTTTTAAACAGGACGAAGAGGAGACGGTGGGAGAGGTGGCAATGAAATTTTATTTTGGTCAATTGATTTCGTGATAGATACAAAGTAGAAAAGGTAAGAAAGAGAACAAAAGAGCAAGCAGTGGCAAGGCCAGTGTCGGTCGAACGTAATTGCTTAACTTGGCATTTCTTTATCCTTGAACCAAGTTGAAGAGCGTTAGAATCGTCAAATTAGTCTACAAACCCACCAAGTTTCATTTAAATCGGTGAGGGACACTTCCTGTGTCTTCTTGTGAGTGGGCTTCCGATGAACCTCAGCTCAAAAGAGAAACCCTGGTATAGTACACGGACGGTTCTAGAATAGAAGGAGTGGGGACGGGCATCAGGGTCAGTTCCTAAGAGATTAATTTTTTAAACAGAACGAAGACAGGAGACGGTGGGGGAGGTGGCAATGAAATTTTATTTTGGTCAATTGATTTCGTGATAGATACAAAATAGAAAAGGTAAGAAAGAGAACAAAAGAGCAAGCAGTGGCAAGGCCAGTGTCGGTCGAAACGTAATTGCTTAATTTGGCATTTCTTTATCCTTGAACCAAGTTGAAGAGCGTTAGAATCGTCAAATTAGTCTACAAACCCAACAAGTTTCATTTAAATCGGTGAGGAACACTTCCCTGTGTTTTCTTGTGAGTGGGCTTCCGATGAACCTCAGCTCAAAAGATAAACCCTGGCATAGTACACGGACGGTTCTAGAATAGAAGGAGTGGGGACGGGCATCAGGGTCAGTTCCAAAAGATTAATTTTCTAAACAGGACGAAGACAGGAGACGGTGGGGGAGGTGGCAATGAAATTTTATTTTGGTCAATTGATTTCGTGATAGATACAAAGTAGAAAAGGTAAGAAAGAGAACAAAAAGAGCAAGCAGTGGCAAGGCCAGTGTCGGTCGAAACGTAATTGCTTAATTTGGCATTTCTTTATCCTTGAACCAAGTTGAAGAGCGTTAGAATCGTCAAATTAGTCTACAAACCCACCAAGTTTCATTTAAATCGGTGAGGAACACTTCCCTGTGTTTTCTTGTGAGTGGGCTACCGATGAACCTCAGCTCAAAAGAGAAACCCTGGTATAGTACACGGACGGTTCTAGAATAGAAGGAGTGGGGACGGGCATCAGGGTCAGTTCCTAAGAGATTAATTTTTTAAACAGGGACGAAGACAGGAGACGGTGGGGGAGGTGGCAATGAAATTTTATTTTGGTCAATTGATTTCGTGATAGATACAAAGTAGAAAAGGTAAGAAAGAGAACGAAAGAACAAGCAGTGGCAAGGCCAGTGTCGGTCGAAACGTAATTGCTTAATTTGGCATTTCTTTATCCTTGAACCAAGTTGAAGAGCGTTAGAATCGTCAAATTAGTCTACAAACCCACCAAGTTTCATTTAAATCAGTGAGGGACACTTCCCTGTGTTTTTCTTGTGAGTGGGCTTCGATGAACCTCAGCTCAAAAGAGAAACCCTGGCATAGTACACGGACGGCTCTAGAATAGAAGGAGTGGGGACGGGCATCAGGGTCAGTTCCTAAGAGATTAATTTTTTAAACAGGACGAAGACAGGAGACGGCGGGGGAGGTGGCAATGAAATTTTATTTTGGTCAATTGATTTCGTGATAGATACAAAGTAGAAAAGGTAAGAAAGAGAACAAAAGAGCAAGCAGTGGTAAGGCCAGTGTCGGTCGAAACGTAATTGTTTAATTTGGCATTTCTTTATCCTTGAACCAAGTTGAAGAGCGTTAGAATCGTCAAATTAGTCTACAAACCCACCAAGTTTCATTTAAATCGGTGAGGGACACTTCCTGTGTTTTCTTGTGAGTGAGCTTCCGATGAACCTCAGCTCAAAAAAGGAACCCTGGCATAGTACACGGACGGCTCTAGAATAGAAGGAGTGGGGACGGGCATTGGGGTCGTGGGCCCAACTCTATCTCAAAGTGCCTATGGGATTCCACTCCAACGTAAGCAAAAATGGATGGTCAAGAAGGAATTCCACTGAGTGTGAACTCCTGTCCGCACAATCCCAATCTTGAATCTAGTTTTGAACAAAAAGTTTTCGAATATAAAAATTTTTGTGCTCAAGTAAAAAAAAAAATTAGCCAATGTAATATCCATTAGTTTATTTTATCACAAGACGTATTTTTCCCGGTCATAATGATGGTTAAGAAAACATTTAGTGAAACGTTTTCGCGAGGAACAATTACCACATGATTGAATGTAATTGTTGGAGCACATCCGATTAGCAGCTTCAAAATTCCTTTCAAATTATTTGGATTTTTCATAAGTAGTACGAATGACTACTAAAAGATGGCATTAAGTCGTCTTGTACAATGCTTTGGCTCGAGAAGACAAGAAAATTTCAATTTAACTTTGGGTTTTCAATTTTGCATTCATAGAGCGCAAACACATCAATAATTCTGCTAATCAAAAAGTTGCTCTTCCACTACAGTACCACAAAATTCAACCATTAGATAATAGAATTGAAAGGGCTTCGATGAATCACCGTAAATGCAATGTACATCATAGCAGCCTCAGCTAAAAGATTCTGGAAAGAGGAAGCAAAACGATGGTTTTTATCCTTTTTGTGTTTGTATTTTTTGTGGTAAGTACTCAACGTGAGCAAATTTTTGAAAGAATCGTTCCCCTACCCCAAAATCTTTTAATATTAAAAAATATCATCCTCAAATTAGATACCTATTGAAAGATGACAGGATTTTTGAGTTGCTAGTCTTCATTTAATTTTTTGATAACATTTTGTGAGACAAAATTTAAAAATGTTTTTGTCTCATCACGATTGTATTCTTATTAAGAATTTTCGTTTCTCTACAGCCTGTTCTGCTAATTTTGTAATCTCGATTTGGAATCTATGATTTGCTACAATGAAGACCATTAATTAGAGGTTATGCATTCGAAAGAATCCTATTTGCTCCTGATTTTTTCATCAGCTGAAGATTGTTATTTGGCAAAATTTACTGCATATTTCCCAACAAAAGTGATCCCATTTCAATTAATTATTGAGCACGTTCCCTGCCAATTTCGTCCTGAAATAATTCAACCCACGCCCGATATAACATCAGCCTCAGTTAACCAGCGCCTTCGAGTCCTATTACATTTTTAAAATAAAATTTATCACAACCCAACACGACTTTCACTTACGTAATAAAACCGAAATTTAGAATGGAGGTTGGCAGTTTACGTGAACACTAAGCGAGTTAAAATTGCCATTACACTGACTGCAAATAAAATTTGCCGTCCTTAATCTTATACCCTTCAGCCCGACAGAGATGGAGAGAAATGTTGTGCGAA